>CM072535.1:7717947-7940447 GCA_036898165.1 Silybum marianum | reverse complement strand
TTATGAGTCTGTACCTTATATTCAGACTGAATATAAGCTAAAATTATGAGTTTGTATAATTGTAGCTTATATTCAGATTGAATATAAGCATTACATTTTGATAAAATTATGAGATTGTATAATTGTAGCTTATATTCAGACTGAATATAAGCTACAATTATGTTTAGGTACCCAGAGTATTAAAACCACTATACAACTAGGCCGAAATATGAAATTAAATCTAAAACTTATTTTTAGCGCGTAGGGGTATTATTGTAAATAAATCATGACGGTTCAAAGCCAACTATAGAACACAATGGAATTCCTAACAATGCACACATTCATCATTTCAAAAAATATACTCTCTCACTAAAAACCCTCTGCTCTCTACTAGTACCACTGTCGTTCTCAATAATAACAAACTTCTTCCTTTAAGTTCAAACAACAAACAATGGACGCAGAAACGGATATGCAGATTGTTGCGTTTACAGAGCCTTCTGAAACAGGCAAGTTTAAGAGTTTTTATAGTATTATCCATAGCTAGGGTTTGTTATTTAATAAATGCTTGAAATCTACTGAATATTCCGTTTTCTGAGTTTACTGAACATTTAATGAATGTATTCGGTATAAAATCACATTTGATCAATAAATGCTTGAAATCTATACTTATAATGTTAATTAATGTTTATTTATTTCTATCAATATTTTATATTCATTCTGAAATATAACATATATTTTTGTATTTGTATGATTGTACATATAAAAACTGAATATAGTGTACAAATAAATGTTTGTGTTATGTTTGTATTCAGTCTGAATATAAACTACAATTAAATACTATATTCAGTCTGAATATAAGCTAGAATTTGGGGCTTATATTCATACTGATGATGAACACAAAATAGTGTTATTGCTTGTATTCAGACTGATGATGAACACAAAACAGTGTTATTAGCTTGTATTCAGTCTGAATATGATAACTAACAGTGTTATTGCTCATATTCAGACTGTATATACAAACACTTATAGAGTTTGAGATTTTTTTTGTTTGTAGTTTATATTCAGACTGAATATACTCTTTAATTGTAGGTTATATTCAAGCTTAATACAAATTTAACATTTAAATACTACACCGTTATGTTTATATTCTGTTTGAATATATTCTACTATTAAATATTTGTATATTCAGTCTGAATATGAGCACAAACAGTGTTTATTCAAACTGAATATAAGCTTGTATTCAGTCTGACTATGAGCACTAACAATGTTATTGCTCATATTCAGACTGTAAATACAAACTACAATTTTGATATTGTGTAATTGTAGCTTGTATTCAGTCTGAATATGAGCACTAACACAAACATAAATATTAACTTACAAAGTAATGTCTATATTCAGACTGAATATAAGGTACAATTAGGTGTTTATAATATTGTAAATATAAAGACAGATAATAAATTGATGTTTATATAATAGAAGGAGCATCTACAAAAACAAAGAAATCATCAACAGCCAAAATGTCTAAGAATATGAAGAAGACAGAGGCTGACAAAAAACAGAAGAAGGGGAAAGCACAAGAAGTACAGGACAAAGAAAAAAAAGAGAAAAGCAACAAAAACAAACAAAAACAAGAATGAAGGTGAAGGAAGTCCAATGAAAAAGAAATTCAAAAGAAATTCAACTGATGAGAAACATTCAGAAATTTCAGAGCATGCAACGTACAAGTGTTTACAAATACGAACATCTCCAAAGAACCTAATGGCGATAAAGGGGAGTTTAAGCCAAGTACAAATAAAATGGATTAATGATATTGGATTAGGACCAATCTTTGACATGAATATCGACACTATCCCCTCAAAACTAGCTTATAGTGTTGTTGACAATTTTGATTCAAAGGACATGGTGATCAAAACATTGAAGGGTGATATAAAGATTACAAAGGACTCTGTTACAGAGATCCTTGGATTAAAGAATGAAGGAGACGATATATATCAATTTCAATTTGAACCAGACCATGAAAGAATTAGCGAAGAATGGAAAGCGCAGTTTGAAGATCATAAAAAAATTAGGCAGAAGCACCTCGTCAAACTAATCAAGGAATCAACAGTTTTGGATATCAACTTCAAGCTGAACTTCATCATACTTTTCATAAACACAATGGTCGAGACAATGAAGATGGGAATCTGCAATACCACCTTCTTGACCAATGTTGGAGAAAATTATGATTTTAAAAAAATAAACTGGTGCGATTACATATATAATCAATTAATGATAAGCAAGCTTTTCTGGAACAGCAACTCCAAAACTGACTTCTATACAGGACCAACAACATTCCTTACGGTATGTATTCGCTTATAATATTTATGTTTTTTTAAAATTTTATAACACAGTCAATCTAATTTTAATTACCAAAAATGCAGGTCATGTATGTGAATTCAACATGCTGTGATGAAGTTAATCATAGACGATTAAAACCTGCAATCCTTGAGTGGACGTCCAAGAAGTTGAAAGAGAGAGAAAACCATGAGATTGAAAGTGGCGGATTTGGAAGGTTAGAGCTCAACACCGATGAGGTACATGATTGCATGGCCTCAAACAGAGAGAAAACAGCAGGGGTATGTAGTTTTTATAATATTAACCTACATTCAGTCTGAATATAATGTAAAGAAATAGTATTTTGAATAATTTTAGCTCATATTCAGTCTGAATATAAGCTATGGTTAGTTGTTTGTTTAACCGTAGGTTATATTCAGTCTGAATATAATCTAAAAGATTTTGTGGGTTAGCTTATATTCAGAATGAATATAAGCACTAAGAGTGTTACAACGAGCCTTATTGTTTATATTCAGTCTGAATATAAGCTAATACTTGAAGTTCTAAATAATATTTGTAGACTGAATATGAACACTGCAGAGTATAATATTATTTAGTTTTTATATTCAAACTGAATTTAAGCTACAAATATTATTTAGTGTTTATAATATTATTTCGTAGTGTAGTTTATATTCAGTCTGAATATAAGTACTAATATTGTAACTATGCACTTTATTGTTTATATTCAGACTGAATATGAGATAAATTGAATCTTAGTGCTTCTTATATTCAGTCTGAATATAAGCTAAAACTTGAAGTTCAAAATACTATTTGTAGCCTATATTCATTCCGAATATATACTTTGCTAACCTTTATTCAAACTTAATATAAACTGTGTAGTTTATAATAATATTAATTATAATTATCTTTACTAATAAAAAACATCAAAAAACAGGAATTCTTAGCAAGCCTTAACCATGATCTTGAAGAACTGATGATAATGAAAGCTGAGATTGAGTTTAAGATGACAAGAGCAATGATGCTATATCCAAGCGATCAACCATTAAAGGAATGGAAGGTTGAATATGAAAGCCTATTTAAGATTAATGAAAACATGATCGTTGAAGTGGTGCAGCCGAATGAAGAAAGAAGAGAAGAAACAAGAGAAGAAAGAAGAGAAGAAAGAAGAAAAGAGAATAAAGAAGCTAATGAAGAAGCTTCAAGAAACATGATAATTGGTGTGGTGCAGCCGAATGCATAAAGAAGAGAAGAAACAAGAGAAGAAACAAGAGAAGAAAGAAGAAAAAAGAATGAAGAAGCTAATGATGAAGCTAATGATGAAGCTTCAAGAAACATGATCGCTGATGTGTTGCAGACAAATGAAGAAAGAAGAGAAGAAAGAAGAGAAGAAAGAAGACAAGAGAATGTAGAGACTAGTCCTGAAGCAATAATAGCTAATATTGTTGATGACATTAATACTGAAGAAACAGGAAGGGAAGATGAGAAGAAAGAAGAGGAGGGAATTGAGAAAGATAAAGCTTTAGAAGAGGAGCGAAATGAGACAAGGGGAGAAGGACAACATGCCATAATGAAAAGCCAGGATTTGATTACCCCACAAGTTTCACAACAGACATATATTAGTGAAAAAACTCCTCCTGCAAGTTGTCCAACATTCAAGCTATTCACTGATTCTGATTCCCCTCCAAAACCATCCAAATCAAAGAAAGATAATCGTGTTGTAAAAATAAAAGCAAAGGATAAGCAAATTGCAAAACCTAAAGATCAGGTTGAAGATAGAGAGAAGAGAATAGAGAGGGTAGGTGATCTTCTAAAATCACCTTATGTACAAAGAGTTGTTGATGCTGAAGAAAGATTATATTCACTGGAGAGGAAGATTGGTGAATGGGTGTTCTCACTAACAGCAGACGCTCTGTAAGTATCAAATTGAATTTACTATTATTCTGTATAATAATCATTTAAAAACAAGTTAATTCAAACTAAATATAAAAACTTCACTGAAACACTAAAATGTAATGTTCATATTATTGAACAATTGTTTCTAGGTTATATTCAGTCTGAATATAAGCTACAATTTTGTAATTTGGATACTTATAGACTATATTCAGACTGAATATAAGAAACAGTTTGGTGGTTTGGATACTTGAAGGTTATATTCAGTCTGAATATAAGCTGTGCAATTTGTGCTTATATATTTATATCTTATATTCAGACTAAATATATAGGATACAATTTGGTTGTTTGGATACTTAAAGGTTATATTCAGTCTGGATATAATCTATAACTTGTTGGTTTGTATACTTCTATCTTATATTCTAACTGAATATGAGATGGAATTTTGTGATTTGGATACTTCTAGCTTATATACATACTGAATATACACTGTAATGTTCATATTCAGACTGAATATAATCTAAAAAATGGTACAAACCAACAGTTTATTATATTGAATATACTGAATATAAACAATTTTGTTTATCATAAAATTTACTTAAATATAATTTGTTTCAACAGGTCAGTTGTTTTTGAAACTGCTTCAAATAAAAGTGCTTTCAAAATAATTTTTGAAAGCATGATTGAAGATTCAGAAACATTTTCAAATGTCATAGACAATTGGGCAGAAGTTCTAAATTTTGAAGAAAGACTAAAAAGCAAAGACTCACCAAACAGGTTATTTATGACAACAGATATTCTTGTAAGATCACTAATCTTTTTTCTAATTTAAATTACAACTTAATTTTTTTTTATTAATTTAACATTTGTTAATTTTTGAACAGCAACATGATGTGTTCAACCTAGACTTTGATTGGCGTACATATGGTGACACTTTCAGAGAGAATATCAAAGAAAAAGTATTGAATAATTTAGATGATATAAAGAAGTTTGACCTGGTATGACACAAATACATTTAAGAAAATAAATTACTAGCCATTATTCAGTATGAATATTAGATATTAATCAAACTTTGAAAGAACTTTGCATCTTTTTTTAATATGTATCCTCTGTTCTTTTCTTAATGAATAAAACACAAATTAACTAGAATATTCCTCTGCAGGTATTCTTTCCAATCATAAAATCAGATCACTTTTATGTAATTTGTTATGATTTAAAAAATTCAATGGCACACCTGTTTGATAACAGTGCCACAAAAGTGAAGTTTGATGACAAATACTGGAGCGTGCCTATAATATTGGTAAGAAGAACATATCATTTACATTATATGAATAACACATATCATATCAATATATTATATTTTTCTTATTGTTTAAATATTTTTATATAATGCAGCATAAACTATTCCTAAAATTCCTTGCAAGCATTAAGGATTCAAGACTTAAGAAGCTAATCGACGTCCCACCCAAAAGAGAGGCCATGAAGTGAAGGACAACTGATAATCACAAAGATTGTTCAATCTTTGTAATGAGACATATGGAGACCTTCATGGGAGGCCCTATAAAAAATTGGGATTGTGGATTGGCGACAAAAAAAGACGAGCAGAAAAGAATCTTAAATAGCTTAAGGTACAAGTATTTAACCAAGATGCTAATGTCAGAAATGAACCTGAAGAAGGAGTGGGTATTGCAGAAAGCTAATGAATACGCATTAATACCAAAGCCTGAAAGAGATGAGAATAGAAGAGAAGCAAAGTTGAAGATAGAAGAACGACTAAGTTTATTTGCATGATGCTTTTAGTTTCTAAGACTATTGAACAATTCTTTTAACTTTGTTTTGTAACTTATTCATACTTGATTTGTTCTATAAATTAAATGATGTATTTGGTTTCCAATGTTATTAAATATGTTGTTCTAGATTAAAATTGGTTAACAATGTATATTCAGACTGAATATATAGAAGCTACAATTGCACAATAACCAATTGTAGCTTGTATTCAGACTGAATATGAGCACAAACAGTATATCCATATTCAGTCTGAATATAAGGTATAAACTCATAATTTTAGCTTATATTCAGTTTGAATATAAGCATAACATTGTGCTCATATTCAGTCTAAATATAAGCTTATATTAAGTGTTTATGCTCATATTCAGTCTAAATATAAGCTTATATTCAGTGTTTGTGCTCATATTCAGTCTGAATATGAGATACAATTTGCTTATAATGTACTTTGTATATTCAGTCTGAATATACAAAGAACTACTTTGTTATTTTGCAATTGTAGCTTGTATTCAGACTGAATATGAGCAGAAATAGTGGTAGTGCTCATATTCAGACTGAATATACTGTATCTAAATATAAGCTTATATTCAGTGTTTGTGCTCATATTTAGTCTGAATATGAGATACAATTTGCTTATAATGTACTTTGTATATTCAGTCTGAATATGAGAACTAATAGTGTTTACACTGTTAGTGCTTATATTCAGACTGAATATACAAAGAACTACTTTGTTATTTTGCAATTGTAGCTTGTATTCAGACTGAATATGAGCATAAACAGTGGTAGTGCTCATATTCAGTCTGAATATGAGATACAATTTGCTTATACAGTATATTCAGTCTGAATATGAGAACTAACAGTGTTTACACTGTTAGTGCTTATATTCAGACTGAATATACAAAGAACTACTTTGTTATTTTGCAATTGTAGCTTATATTCTGTGTGAATATAAGCCACAATTAAAAGATAAGCAAATTATAGCTTATATTCAGTCTGAATATAAGATACAAGAATTGTTTTAGCTTGTATTCAGACTGAATATAAGCTAAATCAATTTGTGTTTTGTATTGTTGTAGCTTATATTCAGAATGAATATTAATATACAATGATAGAATAAGCAAACTACAACTTATATTCATGCTGAAGGAGAAGACTAAAACACTATATATTCATTATGAATATTAAGTTTTATTGATTTTCAATTAAAAAATGAACTCATTATTTGAATGACTATTTGCAGAATACAAACACAAAATCAATCAGTTTTTGATGGGCAATTACGTGAATCATGATTACACATTTGTTTACAAACCCTACATAATCTCTTTGCCTTTTGAGCTTTAGCAATTGCTTTTTCTTTACCACTCTTCAACCTTTTGCCTGTACCACAACCTTTGTTTCTTATATCTTTCGGATTTTGAATGTCAATAATATCTGGTTTTGAAACCCCAAGCAATGACTCCATCGTCTCTTCTGTATTACGATGAGGAGCACTACAGCCATTTGCCAACAAAGTATCCTTCAACTCTTGCATTTTCAGAACAAAATCTTGAAGCTTTCCCATATCATCAACTACTAGACCAAGACAACTATCAAACACAGCTTGGGCATCATTTTCAAGTATCTCACGACGCTCATTTCTTTCTCCAACATAATGATGTTTCTTCAATAATTCAGAAGAAATCAGAGCTTTTGTCTACCGGTTCACAATATACTGCCGAGGTATTTCTTCAACGCCAAAAATTTTCATAACACAAAATATATGACGACGCAAAATACCAAAATGATGAAAAAATAAGCAGCTACAATCATATGATCCAGTGGACTTATTATGCACAACCTGAAATCTATTTAAAAAAAAATCATTATTCACAATGAATGATAATTTGTATCTTATATTCAGTCTGAATATATTCTACAATTATTGAATTTCAATGAACTTGTAGGTTATATTCAGTCTGAATATAAGCTACAATTCACTGTATGAATGATTTTAGAGTATATTCAGTCTGAATATAAGCTTATATTCGGTTTGAATACTAGTAGCTCATATTCAGTCTGAATATACTCTACAATCAGTTGTTTATATACCTGTAGACTATATTCAGTATGAATATAATCTAACATATTTGGAAATTGCATACTTGTAGCTTATATTCAGTCTGAATATAAGCTAGAATATTTAAAAGTATATTTGGTTCTAAATAAGATGTACCTTGTGCTCAGAATGTATCATAAAAAACCCTGGATTGGTGCTGCATTCAGAATCCTTCTCTTTAGTTTGCACCTTTTTCTTTTCAACAACAATAATAACATCACAACCATCCTCCAAGCTCATAGATGATTGAAAGCACGACCAAACTGACTGCTTTATCTCATTCTGAACATCCCTAAAGATAGAACGCGTATAGATCTTAGAAGCATGAACTTCAATTGGAAGTGGTGTGCTCAGCCTTGGTACTGTTGTTTTTGTCTGATGGTTTAGCAGCCGATGATTGTTGCGTTGTTTGTCCATAGCGGAATCAAATGAATCCATAAACTTCATAAGATTTGCACCATGATGAAAAAATAGTGAAAAAAATGAATTCTCACTTTCAGATCTTGATGTTGTTCTCATTAAACAAGCCATTGGAATTTCCCTATAAAAAGAAGGGATCCATCTGCGCCTATTTTCAAACATATAAGATAACCATTTATGCCCAATAAGACCAAAATCTGTCATTAGAGTAGTCCATCTCTCTTCGAATTCTTTAGCATCAATTTGTTCATCCCATATAATTGCATGGAAACGTTTCTTGAAATCAGAATTTCTAATCACGTTTGAAGTAACCTGCATACAAAATAAATGTCAATAAACAAATATATACTACGAGAATACAAAAAGAAAAAATGTTTCAGGTTATATTCAGAATGAATATAAACTTAAAAATGTAATATTACATAACAATGTAATAATACATAACAATGTTTATATTCAGACTAAATATAAGCTATAAGTAAGCAAACACCAAAATGTTAGTGTTTATATTCAGTCTGAATATAAGCTACACATAAGCAAACACCAAATTGTTTTAGCTTATATTTAGACTGAATATAAGCTACAATTAAGTAAACAACAAATTGTAGCTTATATTCAGAATGAAAAATTACTTGCTATATTCAAAGTGAATAATAAAATAGTAAAAAAAAATAAGCTCACATAGTGAATATGTTATAACTCAAAATGAATAATAATATAAAAAATTCAAATACCTTTGCAGGCAGTTTTGTGCTAATATGCCAAATACAAAACCTGTGCCTTGACTCTGTAAAAACCTCAGCAACAGCTTGCTTGATAGCAGGACATTGATCAGTAACAACCAACTTCGGTTGCCTTCCAAATGTTTTCAAGAATGATTGCAGCAACCATATATAGGAAGGAATGTCCTCTGAAACAAGAATGCCCGCACCAAGAGTCACACAGTTCTTGTGGTTGTCAATTGCGGTGAATGGAACAAACACCATACAGTACCTAAATAACATATCATAAATAGAAACTATTAATAACAACAACAAGAATGAAAAACTATAAAACAAAATAGAGCAAATACATACTTATTTGTTCGGAAGGTTGCATCAAATGAGACAATGTCACCAAACAGCTCAAAATTGACTTTAGCTGTCTCATCAGCCCAAAAAGCATAATTCAACATCCCTTTGTTGCATTTATACTCGAATGAATAGTTTGGAACATACATCTTCCTATAATTCATCTTCCTAACAAACAAGTTTGCGTCACTATCTCCAATAAAACAATTACGATCCCTTTGAAAGTTCTTATACTCTACCTTGGAACCACCTACCATTTCATAACCACCCTTAAGCTGACATAGAATATTGTGGGCTTCTGTAGCACCAACATTAGCATTCGACATTTTCATGATCCACCTTTGTTGAGAATAGTCTAGCTTCCTACTACTCTTCAACAAATGCCTTGAATCTTCATCAAATAAACAATGGTTGTCTTTCTCTTCAAAATCATATAAAATATAATACCTATTAGAAACACCAGCAATCTTGAACTTAACATTTTCTTTACAACCGGTTCTGATTATATTGGTAGTTCTCACTTGCTTATCAGATCCATCTAAATTGTTGGATTTCACAGAATCAGGAAAACCCTCTTTATTGCATACTAAATACCTTAAAGTAATTACCAAATTTGCATCTCTTTTAACAGTACTTAGTCTTTTATCAAATCCTGACTTAGAAGCATAGTTTTCATACATTTTTATACCTTCATCCAATGTACAAAACACTGTTCCAACAACAGGTTTCAAATTATCATCTACAACAGGAATCCAATATTTCAATCCATCATCACCATCAATACTAATACATGAATGACGATCTTCACCTCCACTATAAAATTCATCTACAAAAAATAGTGAAAATAGGGTATTATTAAAACAAATACAATATTCAGAATGAATATTAACTAATATTCAGACTGAATATAAACAACTACTTTATATTCAGACTGAATATAAGCTAAATCATTGTGTGGTGAGTATGATTGTAGCTTATATTCAGACTGAATATAAACATTAATGTGTAATATGAAAAGGTTAAGTTTACATTCAGTCTGAATATAAACTAAAATAATTTAAGGTCTGCATACTTATATTCAGACTGAATATAAACATTAATGTTTAATATGAAAAGATTATGTATATATTCAGTCTGAATATAAGCTAAAATTATACAAACTCATAATTTCAGCTTATATTCAGACTAAATACCAGCTACAATTATACAAACTCATAATTTTAGCTTATATTCAGTCTGCATATAAGGTACAAACTCATAATTTTAGCTTATATTCAGTCTGAATATAATCATAATATTGTGATAAATCACAATGTATAAGCATAACATTCAGACTGAATATGAGCACAAACTACTGTTAGTGTTCATATTCAGTCTGAATATACAAACTACTACTTTGTTATTTTGCAATTGTAGCTTGTATTCAGACCGAATATGAGCACAAACAGTGGTAGTGCTCATATTCAGTCTGAATATGATATACAATTTGCTTATAATGTACTTTGTATATTCAGACTGAATATGAGCACTACCACTGTTAGTGCTTATATTCAGTCTGAATAAGAATACTAAAAGTGGTAGTGCTCATATTCAGAGTGAATATACAAACTACAATTTGGTTATTGGGTAATTGTAGCTTGTATTCAGTCTGAATATAACCTACAATTTCAAAATATAAACATTAATGTTTAATATGAAAAAGTTATGTTTATATTCAGTCTGAATATAAGTTAAAGCATTTTGTGGAGTGTATGCTTGTAGCTTATATTCAGTCTGAATGTAAGATAAAACAATTTGGGATCTGCATACTTATATTCAGACTGAATATAAAGATTAGTGTGTAATATGAACAACTACTTTATATTCAGAATGAATATAAGCTAAATCATTGTGTGGTGTGTATTTTTGTAGCTTATATTCAGACTGAATATAAACTAATATTCAAACTAAAGAATTTTGTTGTGTGTATTTTTGTAGCTTATACTCAGACTGAATATAAACTAATACTCGACAGATTTAGAAACTAGTTTAATAAAATACTTATAGATTAACGCATCTTCAACATTAGAACAAAATTTTTGATGCTCTGTTTTTTCCAAATCTGTGACCGAATCATTAGAACAAAATTCTCGATCTGTAATATCATCATCCGTAATCGAATCGCAATAAGAGAACAAATCACATGTTTGATCAACAAAGAGAGTAGAATTTTCAACTGGATCAATTTCAATTGAACCTCGCAACAGAATCCATCGAATTAAAAATTCGATTAACAGAGAAGTTATTCACAACAATGAATCCGATTAATAGAGAAGAAAACGATAAACAGAGAAGGAAGAAAAAAGCGGGAGTGATATCAACGATAACAAGCAAAGAATAAAGGAGAATCTGTTTAAAGGAATAAAGGAGAATCTATTTAAAATATAAAACTTGCCATAATTACCCTTCAAGCCACATTTAAAGAGCAGCTTGAATATGGCTCAGATCAAGGGCTGAGATATGTCCTCATGTTCACAATCAAAGATAGGTTCACATTTGAACTTTCCTCTATGTGTGTGTATATATATATATATATATGTTGGAGTGGGTTAAAACGAGAACAATACATATTTACAAGAATAAGAAAACAGTCCAATCATAATGATTTAACACTAACATCGCGTACAAAAACATACGTGATTCACGTATTTTGCCCCTGCGACCTGAAGTCACGACCAAAGGCGCTTGTACACCTTTTTTAACCATTAATGTAAACACATGTAGTTTTGCACGTGATTTAGTCGCTTTCGTTTGTTCTTAAATAGTTAGCATTCTCGTTTGATCCTCTCTCATATATGTTATATGTGTGTATATGTATATATGTAGTACTAAAATATAATAAAGAAAAAAAATATTGTTATGGAAATATATATATATATATATATGTGTGTGTGTGGAATGGCTGTCAATCACTTTATTATCGGTAAGTATATGTATTAGATATGTATTATATTTTGTTGGAGACTAATCCATCTATGACTATATATATGCATTGCATATTGAATAAGAAACAAACTTTTTAGCTCTCATATCTCTCTCTTAATTTCTCTTATCGTTATATTCATAACCCGTTATCAGCACGATTCTCTTGAAGAAAAAAGGGAGAAACTAGGTGACACTAAGGCAGGGACGGACCTAAGATTTTTTCAAACGGTTGCATCATTTAACTATAAGAAAAAAAATTCAAGGTATTTTTCACAACATTTTAATTGGTCTATTTGTTAGTTTATTGATTTTCATATGTGAGGTCTTAGGTTCAACTTTTTTATTGTGCATTTTTTTATAGACATAATAAATTTGAAATTAAAAGCAAAAAGCTAAATAAATGATTCTTGCATGATTTGAACTTGGGTCTTGGGTGTAGGAAAAGTCTTGCAAACCAACTCTACAAAGGAAAACTTGTGTCCCTATTGTAGTTTTAAAATATATATGGTGGCACACTATAAAACAATACGGTTGCAAACCTGATATTTTTACCCTTCATCGGAAAAATAATACGGTGGCCCGTGCCACCATGGACTACACTATAGGTCCGCCCCTGCACCAAGGAGAAGCAAGCAACAAAGCAAGAATTCAGAAACAAAGGTATAAATCTCGATTTCCTGTTCTTACCGATTTAAACTTTCTACTTTATACCCGATAAATATTCTTATCAATCAAACCCATATTTCTTAAAAAATTTAATACCCTCTTCTCGTTTTTATCGGTATTGTGAAATCTGGATTTTTCCTTTTCGAATCTCTCATTCATTAGTATCTCTCGAGTACACACCATAAACTTTAGAAATTTACTTTATTTTGAACTTATTATAGACTCGGGAACTTAAATCTTCTCTTCCATAAAAAGACTTGTTCTTTTTTGTCGACAAAGGCTTCGTTCTTGCTCTTCAATTTTTCAAAATAAAGATAAAACGAAAATTCAATAAAATTGTTCTTTCAAAAGTTTCGATTTTTATCGCGTCTTTAAGACCCGATAAGAATTCTTGTCGATCCCTTAATGCCCAATATAAAATCTTGTCGATTCCTTAGCACCCGATATAAAATCTTATCGAGTCTTTATTACCCGACAAGAAATCTTATCGAGTCTTTGTTACCCGATATAAAATCTTATCGAGCCCTTGTTACCCGACAAGAAATCTTATCGAGTTCTTGTTAGTCGACATAAATCCCTGAACTAAATCTTTGAATTTTTACCGAGTCAATTGACAAAAAAATTCTCGAGATCTCCTTACCCGACATTACATATTTCAACTTTTGAATCATTGTGAAATCATGAAATTTTTAAAAGATTAATTATATATTTTATAGTTAAACATGACAAATCTTGCAAAACTTGAGTTTTTGGCTTTGGATATCACCGGGAAAAAAAAACTATTTATACATTTATATCAATTATATTTAATTATTTAAAATACTATTTCGTTTTATTAAATTGGACTAATATATTGTTGTTAGATATGACAATTGATTTATTCAAATATTTGTTTAGCCTTAAAATTATTGTTCTATATGATATTATATTGCTTATGTTATTTATAAGTCATCCAAATCTTATTAATGAATAATTTATTTTCCTACCATAAATAGTTCAAAATAAAAAGAAATTTTAGATAAACACGCTTGAAAATTTTCTCAAGATTTATATATCGATATTTCACATTTATTTTAAATGATTATTCATAATTTGTTATGGCAATAGAGATATGTATACCCTTATGAAGATTTCTTGGTATACAAGTCATATATTATTATGCTTAAATTAACCTATCTAGAAATATGGATGGATAATCATATTTGAATGAAATTATCTAAGTATTTGATTACTTTATTAGTTTTTGAATTGATTTATATCACATTCATGTGTTTATCATAATTATATTTTATAATTAGTTAACTATTTTTGGAAATTACTTTTCCAACTCTCGTACCTTTTCGTCTTTTACCAAAATTGAACTTTACTCTATTTGAATATTCGCATGCTATTGTTTAGAAGCTTTTGGTAAAATATTATACAAAAATTTTTCTTGATAATGGGTTCCTACTCATTTTTCGATCTTAATTAATATTTGGATGTTACACTTCCTATTAATATTTTTGGTCTTCTACCAAAAGCATCCAAAATACTATTAAGGTATAAAATCATTGAAATTGGCATCATGTGTCAATCTCCTATTCTTTTTGGTATCATGCTAAAAGCTCTATAATCAGCAATGTTATCTTCAAATAAATTGCAAGATATCAATTGGATTTTGTCAAACGGGTGTAAATAGCCCTAAGGTTTATAGGGACTTAAGAAATCCATGTGATTCCCCTACTACATGGAAGTCCAATAGATTGAATGATTTATTTTCACAAACTGAAATATTGATGAATTACTATCAACAAAATCAAGCATACACAAATCCAATATTATTATAATAGTGAAATTGCATGCATAATATTATGATTATAGATCATAAATTTTAGAAAATCATATATTGATTATATTCTCCATTATTTACGACATTATGGATTCGGGAGAACTTGGTGACGAGGACATATGTCTGGTAGATATTGCATCAACACACACAATCCTCAAGAAAAGTAGTTATTTTTCTCATTTGAATACACAAAAGGCAAATATCAACACAATATCCAGAAGCACGTAAAAAATAATTAAAGGTTTTGGAAAAGCACATGTGCTATTACCAGGCGGAACTAATTTGAAAATTGAAAATGCACTTCATTCCCCCCAAGTCTCAAAGAAATTTTTTGAATTTTAAGGATATCCGTAAGAATGGATACCATATTGAGACTACAAGTAAAGAACACTTTGAATACATTCACATTACAAGTGTGATGACAGGAAATAAATAAATGTTGGAAAAATTTCCTGCGTTTTGTTCCGGTTTATACTACACTAAAATAAGTGCAATTGAATCAAATGTGGTCATAAACCAGCAGTTTATGGACCAAGAAAGCTTTATCCTTTGGCATGACCGGTCGGGCCATCCCGGGTCAGTAATGATGCGAAAAATAATATAACAATCACGTGGCATACTTTGAAGAACCAGAAGATTCTTCAAGCTAATGATATTACTTGTGTTGCTTGTTTACAAAGAAAGCTAATCACTCGCCCATCAAGCCAAAGTAGGGTTTGAATCCCTCAATTTTCTGGAAAGGATACAAGGGGATGTATGTGGGGCAATACACCCCTCTTATGGATCATTTAGATATTTTATGATGCATCAACCAAACGGTCACATGTGTGCTTATTATCAAGTCGTAATCTGGCGTTTGCACGATTACTTGCCCAATTAATACGATTGAGAACACATTTTCCAGATTATCCTATTAAAACAATTCGTTTAGACAATGCTGGTGAATTCACATCCCAAATATTTAATGATTATTGCATGTCTATTGGGATAAAAATTGAGCATCCTGTAGCTCACGTTCATACACAAAATGGGCTTGCTAAATCGCTTATCAAGCGACTACAAATGATAGCCAGGCCAATGATTATGAAAGCTAAACTACCAATTTCCGTCTGGGGCCATGCTATCTTGCATGCAGTAACACTAATTCGCATCAGACCAACAAGTTATAATGCCTCCTCCCCTTTAAAAATGGTTTTTGGTGAGGAACCTAATATTTCCCATCCAAAGATTTTTGGGTGTGCGGTTTACATCCCAATTGTTCCACCACAATTGTAATAGTCGAGTTCCGATATAAATATTGGTTGAAAGTAAAAGCGGCGTTTTGTGAATTGGTTTGAAGTTAAGGGGGTAGTTTGGATTTTTGTTTATCAATTTTCACCTACTCTTGGCAACCTCCATTATCATCCAATCCCATTTGATATTTTTGGTTTATGGATGCATGTGAAAGGGGGTGTGTCTTACACCGCCTCATTTCATTTATACTTTGGAATTTCAATCTCATTTGTGAGAAATAAGTTTTAGAAGTAAGTTGAGAGCTTTTGGTCTCTGTGGTGATTGTATTCGATCAGAAAGAAAGAGAAGCCATGCATTTGTTTAAGGTTTGGTTCTCTTATTTTATATATATGACGTACATATATGTATTACAGTAGAGTTGAGTTTATCTGTATGGATTATAACCCGTAATTATATGGTTCAGATTATGTGTTCCATATTCGAGTTTGTCACCCGCTAGAAGTTTAACTGTGTATTTGGGACCGAGGTGAGTTTTTATAAATGAGTTTTATAAACTGAAATGCATATGTTATTGAGAAAGGTTTTTATTTCGATGATATGCCTAATTGATATAATGGGATTATTATCGTTATATGAGTTGTTGGGAAAAAAATAACACATATGGATTTTATTTGAGGAATTGTTATTAAATATTTTCCACGTAAAAATATGTGTTATTTGATGAGATAAGAAAGCTTTTTACAAAGCTTTTGTAAAATACGTTTTTTTTCCGTCACACCTGATTTATTTCATATTAATGAGATTATATGATGTTAATTGTTAGTAATTTTGTGAAACTAACAAGTAAAGAGGTTGTTATAGTTGGTATCAGAGCCTGAGTTTAAGGGATTTAGGTATCTAGATTGATACCTAGACTTGAACTAGACTATTTTATTGCATGATAAGATGTCCTTATCTAGAACCCGTGGGTTATAAAATATAATGGTTTGATAGAACGGCATGTAAGGTAAATTCAAATTACATCAGGCCAATGTAATCATGAATTTACAGGTGCGTGTTAGTACTTGAAAACTTTATTATATTTGGGAATGTGATCAAAGTGTTTTACTTTGTAATTTGTTTGGGGCAGGTTATTCTCGTAAGTCAGCGGGAACGGTTTCTATCAGTTCGGATAAAGCGAAATTGTTGCTCGAAATCGATATGAAAAGATGTGACCATCGGAATGGGTAATTTTTCGGGGGATTTGGGATTTTTATTGAGGTATCTTCATATTTCTGAAATCGAAACGACTGGAAATACAGAATTTCGTGGGTAAAGTGAAAGAGCTGCCTGATACTTGTGATATTGCCAACTTGAATTATCGTTGCCTACAACTGTTATTGTTTCTGGTAGCCAAGCTGATTTATCACTATCTATTATTATTATTCAGAAAATTCTTTCTGATAATTTGGATGTGATAAAAGAAATGTGATGCGTTATAGAGATTAACGTAATATTGATACCAGTAAATGTTTGACTGGGAGGTAAATTATTTGGTGTAGACATACACAAATAATATGAATGGTACCGATGAATTAATGGAATGTTTTCTTTCATGGGTTTGAGTATTGATAAAGAGGTGTCGTGGGGATATTTATGACTGACCTTATATATATCAGTTTTATTTGAATCCGATAGCGTATCGGCTGAAAGAGGAATTTGTGAACTATAAATGAGATATTTTTATAGTTCAAATTTATTTTGGGATTTACGGTAAAGGCGCACTTTACAGAATTCATCGGGGTGAGTATGATTGGAATTTGAAGTTCCGTTATATACGTGAAAAGTTGAAACTGGTCAGTTTTTAAAGCAACGGACGAGCGTATCAGGTGACTACTGTAAAGATTGGAGACGCATCGAATGTGGTGACAGGTACACTTTGGTATATTCAGTATGAATTAAAGCGTTATTTGAATCTGGTACAGACGACTTATATGTTTTCTCTTTATTGGTTATTCGCATGTAAAGCCCGAATCTTTTGGGTTATGCTTTGATATTGAAAATGATTAGCGATAATCAGATTGTGATTACTGAAATACGTGATGACTGGCGTATTGCTATATATGGATGAGTAGCATCGATTCAAAGTGCTCGCTATTGCTTTGAAAGAACTTGATGTTAGTTTGGACGAATTGGTTGGTAAGAAATCAAGCCAGAATTGATTTCTGAGAACTTGATCAACTGATTGTAAAGAAGTGATTATGTACCCGGTATGAGAATTTTGGGTTTTGAGTAAAGTCGTTTGTGTTGACTAACGTACCGACGACAATTATGGTTCGAGTTGATCAAAGACATTGGGAGCTCACGATATTGTGAGAAGACTGGATTGAAAAGAGGGCCATGGGCACAGGAAGAAGATGAACTTTTTGTTGGCATTCTCTTCTTAAAAATTGTCAATTTAAAGGTACAATATGGATTTTTGATTTTAGTATCGATCCTTTGTACCGGCTAAAATTGGTTTTGAAGTTTAGTATCTTTTGATGAAATTATTAAAAGATTTCATGACGACTTTAAATTTTGATTTTTATTGAACATGAAATCTTTGCGTATATCTTTTCAAGTGTGTGAAACTTGAAAACTTTTTGAGTTAAAGTTACGTTTTGTTAAGAATTTGTGGAGAAAACTAAATCCTTTGGGATTAATTTCGAGTAGTCAAATGATTTGACTGGATGTTTAAAACACTTTGGAAATTGAGTATGAGTTCTCAAAGAAAATTTTATAAAGTGTATTCTTATATTTTAACGTTATCGATAACGTTGGAGTAAAATTTGATTAAGGATTTTACAAATTTGATCGTCTAAATTTTAAGTAAAACTTGATTTTTAGAAAGATGTATAGTGTAATAACTTAATTGTTATTACAAAAGACGATCATGGATTAATGTATATAAAAAGAGAAATTTGAAATTTGGATTCCTCGATTTGATGATTTAATCAAAAAGTATTAAAGGAAGTTCACCAGTTTAGTGTTTCATTCCTTTGAATATTAATTTGATGTTTGTAAACGTTTGACAAATTTTAGTGTCAAATGGGGTGAGAAAATGATAGTCGATATTTTGAATCGAAAAGAAAAGAGTGGAATAGTTGAAGGGTTGGTACCACAATTCGAGTGGCTACATAATATCTTCAAAGTATTGAAGAGACGCCTGACTACGACTTTGATAGAAAAGTAATAATGCTAGGCGTGATTTCGGGGATCCTTATTTTCTTGGAGCTGGCTTCTTTAGTAATGCTTCGGGGTGTTGACTAACGACCATGATATATATATATATATATATATATCCATATGGATTTGGATCTTTGCTAGAAAATGGCCGAGTTTCTTACAAGGGCCTCAGGTGGGAGGGTTATGTGAATGGTTGTCATTTCCCTGATTGTCGTTCTTATAACATGGGGATGTTGGCTGATTCTGATACTTGGTCGAGATATTATTGGTTTGGCTTATTCATGGTTGGAACATCTTTTCTTCTGGCTGTTGTACCGTTCGGTACGTGTGAATTGTGTACAGTTTATGTCACAGTTGGTTCAACTGCTCCACAACCGTTTGGGTGTTGGTTTGAAAGTATCATGAGTCTACTTATTCTGACAGAAGTAAAGTCGATTCAGTTATATGTTTATTTGAACCACCAGATTTAAATGACTTATATTCTAAGTCATCGAGAAAGGTATTATACCTTGGGTTTCTTTATATCTTGGGTCACTTCTTGTGTACTCTATATTGTATGGTTTAGCACCAAAGGTGTGGAGTAAGTTTGTGGAATATTACATCAGTTGCAGTAAAAACTTGATGGTAATATGGGGGCATGTTTACACGAGCTTCAACTTCTTCAAAGTCGTGTTATTGATCTTCTTATTATTGACACAACTCATGTCTTCATATACTTTGAAGTTCACTATTGGTATCTTGGGCACCGTATCAGTTATGCAGTTGTGCAATTATACAGTTGAGCAGTTATGCAGTTATACAGTTGTGCACTTGTGCAGTTATACAGTTGTGCACTTATGCAGTTATACAATTGTGCACTTATGCAGTTATGGGTTATAAGGTAATACTGACAATATTATTGTGGTATTATGAATGACTACGAGAAGTCGTGGTATATTTATGCTCAATTACTGATGATTGAGAAAGGTCAGATCAGTGAACATTTAAAGATGGTTCAGAATTGACAGAAAGGTTACAGTGATAATACTGTGGACCGATAGCGTTTCCGGTTGAGGACAATATAAGGTTGAAAATATTGTCATGGAAACAAGATTGTTTGTTGTGGGCAACCATTGAAATCTGTGTCAGTGGTATATCAGAATCCTTGTGATCAGTGATCGGATAGGATTGGTAGTCTACTGGTTAGACAGTTTGAAAAAAAATTGAGGGGTATCCTCAATATTTTCTGAGTGGGATCTGAAATGAGATCGAAAATCCCTGGTTTGTTCAAGTGATTGAATTCAGGGACGGAATTCCTTGAAGGGGAAGATATTGTAATAGTCGAGTTCCGATATAAATATTGGTTGAAAGTAAAAGGGGCGTTTTGTGAATTGGTTTGAAGTTAAGGGGGTAGTTTGGATTTTTGTTTATCAATTTTCACCTACTCGTGGCAACCTCCATTATCATCCAATCCCATTTGATATTTTTGGTTTATGGATGCATGTGAAAGGGGGTGTGTCTTACACCGCCTCATTTCATTTATACTTTGGAATTTCAATCTCATTTGCGAGAAATAAGTTTTAGAAGTAAGTTGAGAGCTTTTGGTCTCTGTGGTGATTGTATTCGATCAGAAAGAAAGAGAAGCCATGCATTTGTTTAAGGTTTGGTTCTCTTATTTTATATATATGACGTACATATATGTATTACAGTAGAGTTGAGTTTATCTGTGTGGATTACAACCCGTAATTATATGGTTCAGATTATGTGTTTCATATTCGAGTTTGTCACCCGCTAGAAGTTTACCTGTCTATTTGGGACCGAGGTGAGTTTTTATAAATGAGTTTTATAAACTGAAATGCATATGTTATTGAGAAAGGTTTTTATTTCGATAATATGCCTAATTGATATAATTGGATTATTATCGTTATATGAGTTGTTGGGAAAAAAATAACACATATGGATTTTATTTGAGGAATTGTTATTAAATATTTTCCACGTAAAAATATGTGTTATTTGATGAGATAAGAAAGCTTTTACAAAGCTTTTGTAAAATACGTTTTTTTCCGTCACACGTGATTAATTTCATATTAATGAGATTATATGATGTTAATTGTTAGTAATTTTGTGAAACTAACAAGTAAAGAGGTTGACCAAAACTATTTGGGTCACGAGAATTTTGACGGTGTATCCGTGATAAGTGGGCGGAGAAAACGTATAAATGATTGTGAGTTTTTATGAAAAGCTTTATAAACTGAATTGCATATATTTCAAAGTATTTTACTTTGATATATTTATTTATGGGAATTGATATAAAGATGGTTGAGAAAGTTAAAGTATGTGAGTTTTATAAAAGAGCTTTATAAACTAGAATGCATATATTATAAAAGGTTTTATTCGATAATATATCGATTTGATGTTATGGATTATTATCGTTAATTACGATATGGGATTCGAATTTGGGTTATTGGAAAAATTAACACATTTGAGTTTTATTTGAGAAACTGTTATTAAAGGAATTTCTTGTAAAAGAATGTGTTAATGGATATGGGTATATGCGAGTTTTATTTACAATGTGTTAATGGATATGGGTATATGCGAGTTTTTATAAAAGAGCTTTATAAACTGAATTGCACACATTTCAAAGTATTTTACTTTGATATTATTAACGTTACGGGATTTGATTTAAAGATTGTTGAGAAAGTTAAAGTATGTGTTACTTGACGGGGTATACGAGGACTTTCTTTTAACATTTTTGAACAACAATGTGTATATTATCAAATGGTTATTACTTCAAAATTATGCCGGTTTGGTATGTTTAATTTATTACCGTTAACTGCGATACGGTATTTTTAACATGTTGTTAGAGATTAACACATGTGGTGAAATTGATGACATAAGGGGTTTAAAAAGTACTTACACAACAGAAGCAGGGTGCGTTGGGACTGTGATGGTTCGCGCAAATGATTATATATATTGTGCCCACGAATTCGTTTCGTGTTTGGCTGGGTTATAACCGGTAGGGATTGCAACCGTACCGGGATGTTTGAGATTTTGAGCAGCGACTGTTGTGGCAAGTTACCTGGGTGAGAGATTGAGCCTGAGTGTTAACTCGCTACTAACAGATTTAAAGGCTCTCCGACAAGTTGGATTGCGCATGGGTGTCATACTATATGTTTAACGATTTTGAAAGATTTTATCATGACTTGGTTATATTGCAACTATTGCACTAACAGGGATTTACTCACTAGACCTTATGGTCTAACCCTCATTTTGTTTTCAAAAATATGCATTTCAAGGTATCAGCTGACGCTTTTATTTGCGGGTAAAAGAGATGCTTTATGTCGAGCATGCTATGAAGTTAATATTTAATCTTCATGATTTTTAGATCGTTCATGTGAAGATTATTAGCGAAAATTTTTATTTGTCGCTGTTTGGCAGATTGTATAGAAGGAGACCTAATTTGTAGCCCCAAATGTGGTGTCTTAATTGTATAATTTGCAGTATTTGTTATATGAGAACACGGGTTGTTATAACAATGCACAAATATGGGACCTCAAAGGAAGTTGGAAATATATGTCGGATATGAATCAACCTCTATAATCATATATTTAGAGCCATTAACGGGGGATTTATTTACGGCTCGATTGGCTGATTGTCATTTTAATGAAACATAATTCCCAGCATTAGGGGGAGGGACTAAACAGCTGGAAAATCAAAATAAAATAAGTTGGAGTGAATTATCATTATCTAATCTTGATCCTCGAACTAATCAATGCAAACTAGAAGTTCAAAAGATAATTCACTTGCAATGACATGTAAATCAGTTACTAGACACATTCACTGACCCAAAGAGAGTGACAAAGTCACATGTTGCAGTTGTTAACGCTCCAGTTAAAATTGATATCCTAAAGGGATGAGTCTAGAGCACGCAAGAAGCATGGTAGACCAAACGGTTCCAAAGATAAAAATCCTCGAAATAAAAAGGGAGCTAATAACCAAGATGGTCAAAACGAGGTAGAGAAACGCCAAAAGAGTCTCCTGATAAGACACTAGACATGATGGTTCCAGAAGAACCTCAGCTACCTGAAAATGAAGAGATCTCATTAAATTATATCATGTCTAGACAAGTATGGAATCGAAATGAAACCGACATCGATGATATTTTTGCATATAATATAGTGCTAAATGTGATTGAAAATAAGGAGGATCAAGAACCAAAATCTGTCAATGGATGCATGCACAGAAAAGATTGGCCAAAATGGAAAGACGTTATACATGCATAATTGAACTCACTAATGAAACAGGAAGTCTTTGGACATGTCGTCCGTACACCCGAGGGTATAAAACCCGTCGGATATAAATGGGTCTTCATAAGGAGACGTAATGAGAAAAATGAAACTGTGAGATATAAAGCACGACTAATCGCACAAGGATTCTCACAAAGACCCCAAAATTGATTATGAGGAGACTTATTCTCCTGTGGTGGATGCAACAACTTTCCGATACCTTATAAGTCTAGTAATACAAGAAGGTATTGATATAAATAAGTGTTGTGACAACTTATTTATATAGGTCACTTGACACTGATATTTACATGAAACTCCCTAAAGAATTGAAATTGAAATTGCCTGAATCATGCAAAGTAAGTTATCGAGAACATTGATCGATTAAGTTGAATAAATCATTATATAATTTGAAACAGTCAGGGTGTATATGGTAAAATCGCAATAGCGAATATTTGTCGAAAGAAGGTTATAAGAATGATTCGATTTGCCCATGTATCTTTATAAAGAGATCTGGACCCGAGTATGTCATAATTGCCGTGTATGTAGATGATTTAAATATAATAGGGATTCTCGGTGTGCTCCCTCGGGCAATAGAATATTTGAAAAAGAGTTTTCAAATGAAAGATCTTGGAAAGACAAAGTTTTGTCTAGGGCTACAAATCGAACATCTTGAAGATGGAATTCTTGTGCATCAAGAAACTTACATAGAAAAGGTGTTGAAAAGGTTTTATGTGGATAAATCACACGCAATGAGCACACCTATGGTTGTGAGGCCTCTTGATGTTGAGAAAGACTTTTTTCGACCTCCAACAAATAATGAAGATATCCTTGGTCCTGAAGTACCATATCTAAGTGCGATTGGGGCACTAATGTTTCTCGCCGGTCATACGAGACCGGATATATCATTCTCTTTGAACCTATTAGCAAGCTATAGCTCATGTCCAACAAGGAGGCACTGGAATGGAGTAAAGCAAATCTTTTGATATCTCTAAGATGCTGGATACCTGTCAGATCCCCATACCGGTCGATCACAAACCGGATATGTGTTCACTATTGGTGGAATAGCGATTTCATGGCGCTCCACGAAACAGACTATAGCAGCCACTTCGTCGAACTATGCCGAGATCATAGCTATCCACGAAGCTAGTAGGGAATGTGTTTGGTTGAGAAATGTAATACAACATGTTCAGGATCTTGCGGTATTACTTCGGATAAAGAGTTACCAACAGTCTTATATGAAGATAATGCGACATGTATTGCTCAAAAACTCATAGAAGGGTACATTAAGGATACAGGACCAAGCATATACTTCCAAAATTCTTCTCCACACATGATTTGCAGAAAAGCGGCGATATCAGTGTTCAACAAGTTTGTTCATGTGAGAACCTAGCTGATCTATTCACCAAGTCACTTACGAATTCAACGTTTCGAAGACTGGTTCATGGTATTGGGATGCGACGACTTGAAGAACTCAAGTGATGTGATTATCAGGGGGAGAAAATACGCGTTGCACTCTTTTTTCCTTGATCATGGTTTTGTCCCAACTGGGTTTTCCTGACAAGGTTTTTAATGAGGCAACAACCCCAAGCGTATTTGGAGTGACTATGTACTCTTTTTCCCTTCACTAAGTTTTTTCCCACAGGGTTTTACTTAGTAAGGTTTTTAACGAGGCATAGTACTCTTAATCGACATCCAAGGGGGAGTGTTATGGAAAAATATATATATAGAGGGAAGTTCATGCGAGGACGATATCTTTTTACGAGAACGCGAGGACAATTCTCAGCCAATCATTTTGTACATGAAATTTTTCATGTACAAAATCACATATGATTCATGTACAAAATCACATATGATTCACGTACAAAATCATATATGATTAGCCGTGACTTGCCTGCTGGAAAAGTCGCTTGTGTCCTTTTTAATGCTTACAAAATCACATATGATTTTGTACATAAAATCATATGTGATTTTGTACATGAAAGATTTCATGTACAAAATGATTGGCCGAGAATTGTCCTCGTATTCTCGTGAATTGGTACCGTCCTCGTATGAACCCGCCTCTATATATATATGGAATGGATGTCAATCCCTTTATTATCGATAAGTATATGTATTAGATATGTATTATATTTCTTGGAGACTAATCCATCTATGACTATATATATGCATTGCATATTGAATAAGAAACAAGCTTTTTAGATCTCATATCTCTCTCCTAATTTCTCTTATCGTTATATTCATAAAAAATACAATATATTTAAGTGCCAAATTTATTGAAATTTAAGGATATATATTTAAGACTTTATATACCATAAGGATCAAATATGTAATTTCTCAAACTAGTTTTTGGACTTTTTAAGGACTATCCTTTAGGGGTGGCAATCGTGTCGTGTTCGGGTTGGCGTGTCGCGGGTTGGCGGGTTGGCGTGTCATGGATGCTCAACCCTAACCCAACCCGTTTAGTTAATCGTGTCGAGATACGCAACCTTAACCCGCACACGTTCGTGTTGGCGGGTTGGCGGGTCAACCCGCGTGTTGGCGGGATGGTCGCGGGGTGGCAGGTTGGCGAGTCAACTTGCGTGTTGTCGGGTTGGCGTGTCGCGGGTTGGCAAGTCGTTCGCGTGTTGTGGGGTCATGAAATCTCTTGTTTCTAGGTAGAGCGCCGTCATAGCTGCTGTTGAGTATTCTGAGTTAGGGTTAAGGTGTTTGTGTTTCACAATTCTACGTTTGAGTTTTGACGGACGGGATTACAATTTACACAACAAAACGAAAGAAACTCTATGGATTAAACTTTTAGATTTTAAAATAAAACATAAAATATATATATTATTATTTTTAATAAATTTTGGCGGGTTGGCGTGTCAACCCGCAACCCGTTCGTGTCAACCCGAACCTGACCTGTTTATTTGGCGGGTTGACGGGTTGGTGTGTCAAAAAGTTCAACCCTAACCCGTTTATTTTTGTGTCGGGTTCGTGTTGGGTTTCGTGTCGTGTCGAGAATTGCCACCCCTACTATCCTTAGGGCGTTGGGACGAACATGAAAGTAAAATGAAAATCACAAGGACAAAAAAAACATTTTTTAAATCATAAGGTTGAAAATCATAGTTTTTTTTCTCAACAAATAACTTATAAACCTTTATAAAACCAGTTGATAACCGCGTTAACAGATGAAATACTTCTAATCATACTAAATTACTAATATCATATAATATTCCATTAATTTAGATTTTTTTTTGTAAATAACGTATTAAATAAATTTTCTACTTCAATTTCTAAATAAACTATACATCTCATTACATTATACTAATAAATAATTACTAATAGCTAAATAATTGAATTTCAATCTTTTCACAAAACATTATATTGAGTTTTTAAAGACAAGCCAAAATAAAAAGTTATATATATTTCAGATTTTAGACAAATCAGTACAAGAAGTCAAATTATAAAGGAATATTAATTCTATATTTGGAACAAAAGACGTATGAGTTTTAACTATTTGATTTTATATTATAAAGGAATAATATTTAATCAACAACCACCCAAAAATGTTTTTTTTTTGTTGTATAATATGTTTTGTTTTCGGATTAATTTATATATAAATTCAACATCATCCCCATTTTCTGTAAGAATCATGGATAGTTTTTTATTAGCTCATACATTTTTTTAATTTCTATTATTTAATATTTATTTTGGTGCTTTTTTCTTCTTTCACATCTTCTAATTCAACCCTAAAAACATCTTATTTATAATTATTACAACTTATCAATGAAAGTTTAATTAATATAATTTTATATTTTTATATTTTTTAAATATTTTAAGATCATAAAATTATAGAATATTTAAATAATATAATCCATCTTCAATGTATTTATAATTGAAACTCAGTCCCGATTATCCTATGATGTTTCCACAGTTAAATAATTGATACAATGTCTCGACAAATCATGAAGATAATTTAAATGCCCTCGCTTTGAAACGTTAAATGAGACCTGAAGCTGTAAATAGTTAAAAAGTGATAGTCTGATAGATGTCTAAAATCACATACGAATGATAATTATAATAACAACAATAATAATAATGTATAAATTAAATTACGGATTTGGTACCATGATTTTCAATTTTTCTAGAATTTGGTCTCTACTCCTTTTTATCACAAAAGTAAGTCTCATGGTGTGTATTTGACATGTTTTGGTCCCAACGACAATGCCGCTAACAATTGTTAACTTCCATTTAATAAGTGAAGGATGTTTTGGTTTTTAATAGAGTAAATTACATACTTGGTCCCTAGGGTTTATTGATTTTGACAATATGGTCCCTAAAATGAAATATCTATGGCTTACATCCTCGTAGTTTCCATTTCATAACGTATTGGGTCCCTAAAACTAACTTTGTTAGACTTTTTCTGTTAAATAGGTTAAGTAAGAGGGACATTTTGGTATTTTAAGTATAGGGACCAAACATGTAATAAAAACCATAGGGACCAAACATGTAATTTACTCTCTATATTTTATATATACTTAATAATTAATAACATATATTTTGTATATATATATATATACTAGAAGGGTACTCGCGCAATGCAGCGAGATCCATCTTAATTTTAATGTTTTATTTTATCTTTTTGTCTCTATCGATGTTATAATACGATTTTATTTTTTGTGTACTTTCTTTAATTCAGTTTTTTTTAATTATAATCTAGCTTTAATAATGAAATAATGTATTTTGGTTTAATAATATAATTTTTTTATAAATATAATAATTAAGCATTTTGTTAGAGTTGAATGATTATCCTTATTATATGTTACATTTTTTATATTCAAAATTAGATGTTTATCTATATAGTTAGTTGTATAGTTAGTTACACAAATTCAAACATTAAGCTTTAATAAGTTATACCAATGCATGTATAACTTGTATTCTTGAATTTTAAGTAATTATGCTTTAATCAATTGTACCTATTGCATAGTAATATGTTTTTAAGAGTTTTTTGTCAAATGCTTTATAATATAATATAGATATTTATATATATATATATATTGTGTATATATATATTATATATAATTTATCACCATATTTTCACAATTTTTCTTATTATAACATTGTTTTTTATTACAACAATATATTTTGTATTTTGTATTTTTTATATGGCATGATAATTACATTTTTCTTTATTATAGCAATGTATTTTCAAATTGTATTTTTGTTGTAACACTATAGTTACATTTTTCTTTATTATAGCAATATATATTCAAATTATTTTTTTTATTATGACATTATAGTTACATTTTTCTTTATTATAGCAATATATTTTAAAATTATTTTTTTAATATGGCATTATAGTTACATTTTCCTTTATTATAGCAATATATATTGCAAACTATTTTTTTTATTATGGCATTATAGTTACATTTTTCTTTATTTTAACAATATAATTTCAAATTGTTTTGTATTTAGGCATTGTGCTTTTAATTTTTTTTATTAAATTGTATTAAAATTATATATTTTAATGTAACATATATTTTAAACATATATGATTGTTTTTTTCCTTAAAAACATATATTTTTTTAAATAGATTACGTGGCATGGATAAAATGAACCATCAATTTTTTAAATAGTTTCCTCACTTTACCTTCCGATTATTCATACGTTTTTAAAAGAATTCTTAAAAAATAGATGAAAAAGATAATATAGGTGGGATATGAATAATCGGGAGAGAAAGCGATGAAGTTATTCAAAAATAAAATAAAATTATTCATTAATATAACAATATTTAGAAAATTTGTAAAACACATTTTACATTGCTAACGTTTAAAAAATGTTAAAAAGTATGTGCTTTTTGAAGAAAAAAAGTGTGCATTTGTTTAAAAAATATGTTACATTAAAATATTTAATTTTCATACAATTTAATAAGAAAAATTAAAAGTACAATGTGTAAAAAAAGAAATGGAAGTATATTACTATAATAAAAAATATGTAACTATAATGTCATAACAAATATACAATTTGAAAATATATTATTTTAATAAGAAAAAACGGAAAAAAATGTTATAATAAGAAAAATTGTGAAAGTATTTGATAAATTATATAATATATAATTATATATATATATACACACAATATATATGTTATGAATTATTAATTATTAAGTATATATAAAATATATAGAGAGTAAATTACATGTTTGGGTTTTGTGGTTCTTATTACATGTTTGGTCCCTGTGGTTCTTATGACGTGTTTGGTCCCTATACTTAAAATGACCAAAATGTCCCTCTTACTTAACCTACTTAACAGGAAAAGTCTAATAAAATTAGTTTTAGGGACCTAATACGTTATAAAATAGAAACCACGAGGATCAAGCCATAAATATTTCATTTCAGAGATCCAGACTGTTAAAACCAATAAACCTTAAGGACCAAGTATGTAGTTTACTTTTTTTTATTTTATTTTGTCGTTGACAAAAGTGAATAAAGAAAAATACCAAAACATCCTCACTTAATTTACTTTATGGATTATATATACAGGTGCTTCATTTGAGATCCTTACAATTTGTGGGATTCATTCTAGTCCACAAATTACATTTAATTATAAACATTATAATTTTAGTAACTTTGAGTAAATAATTTTAATAATAAGAAATTTTAGATATTTTGTAAGTTCTATTCTCTCTCTCTTCTCTCCTATATTATCTCTTCTATCTCCTATTTCTCTACACCCTCCATTGAAAAGTATAATATCTTCATATAACTTGCACAATAAATGAGTATGTTGTACACAATGTGATAATAACATTCACACTACATATACGTTTAGTTGGTGTGCACACTGTGATATGTCAGGTTCATAATGTGATAGTACCAGAATGTGTAAATACACCTAACAATATAGATCATTATTGTTTTAAACTTTTAATGTGTTTACAGTGTCATTTCAGTATGTTATTATTTGGAACCTTATTATTTATATGTGTTTATATTGTGATTTCAGTATATTATTTTATTTGAAATCTTATTGTTTTAATTTACCCATGTTGTGCATAACTTGATAGTTAGATTGATGGTTTGGATGCAAACTAGAGGGGATGAGTGAGAAAAAAGGTGGTTACAATTTAGAGGGAGAGAGAGTGTGATATATCAATAATAATATTGACTTTTCTAAAAAGTAGTTTGATTATTCGTCACTAATTATTATATTACTAAATTAACATTTTATGTTTAGTTAATAATTCAAATTAACTAAGCCAAATGTGTGGATTAAAATAGATTTTATAGTTTTTGGAGTTCTCAAATGTTTAAACGCTTATATATACGTTACATGACGTATATATACACACAGAAAGACATTTTTCTACAACTAAACTGTCTCATAGCAACCGTATACCGAAGATCGCCCTCTGGCATCTCCCTCACCCCCACACTCTTGGATCCATTTTTGGCGGTGTATTTCATCGTCACCTCATAGGCCTCCCCGCCTCACCTTTCTTCATTGCCTCACCTCTATCTCCCCTAGTTTTATCCACCATTTCAATAGCCTTCTGCGCCACTATGTTCATCCTACCTCCAACATGTCTTCTCCATCGCAACATCCACTATGAAATACTTGCCTTCTTCTTCATCCCATCTCCGACCTCTCTTCTCCAACACAACACCCACCCTGAAAATAATGCAACACCTACTCTCTTCTCCATCCCACCTCCACCCCCTCCATTCTCCATCTAATAATACTCCTTCAATGTTTAAAAACATCATTAAGTCTAACTCTTATCTTTTCCATATTTTTCAAAATCCCATTATATAGTTTTCAACATAAAAAATCCATTAGACCTTGATGTGTGTTTGAGTGTTTTTGGGCGGTGAACGGGTAGTAGAGACGATGATTCTTTGAAGTGTGAGAGGAAAAAGGAAGGATGAGCTTTGGGAGATTTTTGAGTTTCGGGAGATTTTTGTTTCTGTGCTCTCAATATTTAGATCTCTTCAAGACTTAGATCTTGAAGAGTAATGTTTATTGGAGCATCCTGGAGTATTTTGGAAAGGTATCATCTTCATCTCCTTCCTCTTAAAGCTAGGGTTTTGAGTAATATTCATTCCCTTTCCTTTTCCTCCATTCTTGCCTTAGGTTTTAGGTTTCTAGGGGAGGAAAGCATCTTTTGTGAGTTTTTGGATTCAAGGTTCGAGAGTTGTGTTTGTAGATCTCATGTTTTCTTCAAAGGGAGCTAAAGGTTTGGTTTGGAATCTAGATTTAACATAAATCTAACAAGGTGAATTTTAGTTGGTTTGCAAAACCATATACATGTCAAAATGTCTATTTTGGTATTTTGAACACATTTTTATGAGCTTGGTTCATGTTTGATGAAATCTATAAGATTTTGTGTTTTAAGTACATTTGGGTTATAAAATCCCTAGTAAAGATTTTTGAGGAGGGTGTTTTGAGACACCAAATGATAATTGTTTCTTAAAATGAGATTTATTGGTTATTTGAATAGTTGAGCCAAATCAATCTCTCTATCTTTCTCTCTCTCTCTATAAAGCATAAACATTTGGGAGTCTACGTGGCATCTTCTCATCTTTCTTTGATTTTTCCTTTTTAATGTTAATTATGTTAAAGACTTTTATGCCCTATATGAAACAATGTACTTTTTATTGCAATTGGGTCATTTTGGTCATTTTACAACCTTTAACCTCCAAACCCTTTAACTTATTGAAGACTTTTTACTTTCCTCATCTCTTAGGCTATGTTTGGCAAAAGTAGCTTATAAGGTACCTTATGACTTATAAGGTAGCTTATCAAAACCTTATTTTTATTAACTTCTCAATAAGGTACCTTATAAGGTACCTTATAAGTTAACTTATGGTCATCCAAACTACACTAAAAATAAGGTACCTTATAAGGTGACTTATAAGTCACCTATAAGTCATCTTATTTTTACCAAACAATACCTTAATCCATCCACAACATATAACCCTTTTACTTTTCTTCATCCCTCAATTTCTACATTTTGATTCAGGTTTGATTCTCTTCTCCATCATTTAATTTTTTCCAGTATGTTTTTGGTTTGTTTTTATTGGTATCGATCTCTCTCCATCCCTTAATCTATGTCTCTCTATTGTTTTTCTTACCAATTACCCCAACCGACAAAGAGAGGTATACACATCGGTTTAATCAAGTAAACTTTTTCAACTCACAATTTGTTCATCGATTTGGATTTTTTTGTCATGCATGATACTTCTTGCCGCCCGAAAGGAGCTAATACTAGTTTCAATTTATAGGCCAGTCATATTAGTTTTCAAATAACAAATATGGAATGTTACAAACATATCATCAACTTAATGTATCAACATATTAAAGCTTAATGTTGTTATCAAAAGTCAACTTTGAAGTTTAAAAGTCACTGCATTTTATAACATACATTATGCTTCAGGTTTGTGTTCTGGATAAGCCAACCCCCCCCCCCCCCATGTTATTTATACATCATATACTATTACTTTTCACCAGATTTGACAATCTAATAGTGTATCATAATTATGGTGATAACTTTATCACTTCATATTCAATTCAAATTTATCGATGTTTGTCATATCAATCAACATCATTGCATTTAGTCTTATTCTTATGATTTGCGAGTAACCTTCTTAGTTTTTTTTTTGCAAAGAAATTGAAAGTTTAGAGTTCTTGAGGGTGTAAGATTTGGTGGCTGAAGGCGTACTTCAATTGCATACGATTAGAATCGAAATTGTTCATTGGTGGTGCTAAATACTTTGTTATTTATAGTTTGTACTAAATCTTATATTTATATTTAATAGGATGTTGGCACCAAAATGATGGAAAAACACACCATGCAAGTTTTTCTTTAAAAAATGCATTAGTTTTTTTTATATCTTAGATTAACAATTTTTCAAGTTAAGGGATGGGTGGGGAAACATTCTTTGTTACCGGTGATAGTCTTTTTTCTTATGGATTATGCAACGACATTTATTGCTATAGAATTGTGCAAATGAGTTGTAGTAGTCAATTATTGTTTTGCTAATAAGTAATACTATAGCATTCTAAAATCATAACTTCAACCACAAAGGTGATTTTCATTTTGATTTATTTGTATACTTATATAAATTTATTTTTAAAGATTTTATTAATTTGTCGTTCTCAACCTACATTGACCATTCATTATATTTTTTTAAAGCAAAAGTTTTGAAGGAACCTTGTTATAATCAAATGTAATTCAATTAAATTATGGAAATAAAAAACCAAGCACAACATTATGATTTTTATATAAATTTGGATATCTGTTTTATACTATATTTTTATATATCCTTATTTTCTTGGTTTATCTCTATTTTTTTGTCAATGATTTTATAAAATCTTTCCAGTATTCGATTGAATCTCACAAAATAAAAAATACTAGCATTACCTGTCAAATGGTTTTTATCTTCGAACTCTAATACCAAATAAGAAACAAGGAATCAGAGTTCTTTTTTCAACTTATATTGATTCAAATACACTATCCATTCCATAAAATCTTTTTTACAAATCTATTTATACTCCATCTAAATTAAAAAAAATAGTATACATGTAGTGCCAACATAGGTTTGAAACCAGTTCCTATAAGTTAAATTGGAAATAACAATTTTTAAGCATATCACATTTCATGAATATAGAAAATAATTATTTACCTTTTTTACAAAAAAAAAATTAACATGATAAATGATCACTGCGCACAACACGGGTTAGAAACACTAATTATTGTTCTAACTCTTGAGAAATGTATTTTGAGTTAAAAATGATTCTCTTGGTATTATTGCACAAATCAAATGGTTACCCAACTTATGGACTTTCGATATAAACATGTTAGCCTTTTGGCTATAATTATATAAATATTTGATAAACAACTCTCTCAGCTTTATTTAAAGTAGTCAAGAGTTTTACGAGACTTTCTGGCTCGATTTTAACTTAAGTAAGTTTGAGGACATTTGTCTGATTTCAACGGCTTAATATGGAGTCTTAGATGCATAATGCGTATATGCTATATTTGTTGAAAATAACATGCTTTTGATGCGCTTGTCATTCAAATTGGAGTCATGTAACTTTAGACTGTAATGCATTGAATCTAGAGGTATATGAGTCAATTGAATTAATATTTGAGGAGTTTTGACATCCTCATTAGGAGACCAAATGCCGTGTCGGCATCATGGTAGCTGGTATTATGGAGAGGAACCCACGTGGGTTGGACTCCGGGACCCTGGGTATTGTGGAGAGGAGCCTGCATGTTTTGGATTCCGAGGTCATGGATATTGCGGAGAGGAACAAATATTGTTGAACTTTGGAACCCTAGGTATTACAGCGATGAAATCGTATGGAGTTAGGCATCGGAATCCATGTTATTCTATGGTGTATAAGGAGACATGAGGTCGGGCTATTACGGAGATAAAATCGTATGCGTCGGGCTCCGAAATCTTAGGTATTACGGTGGAAACTTAAAAGGGTTTAGACACGGGGACCATGATCTTAGGGTACTACTCAATAACGTCAAATCATGGCTTTAATTTGTGTTATACCACAATAGACGAAATCAGGTGTCTCCCGTCACCAAAAGGTGTTTCTTAGGTAATTAGTCTATCCATGCTTTCAGTGTTTTTAGGGATGTGGTGATATCGTATTTTATAACGGTTTGTGGGTTAAAGCTATTTCACCTTTTTCAAGAATAATAAATGACGATTCGATCTTAAATCAATATTTATTATGAAATCTCATTTTGGAAACTATGAGTTTTGTGAATATATTCCTTTGCGTCAAATAGAGATGTAAATTGTTTGGATTCGGGTCAGAACACTATTATGAAAAACCGGATTTGCCCAAACCGGACTGGGTTTCGGGCCGGGCCTCGGGGTAAAACCCCGGTCTGATTAAGCTATCATCGAACAGGATTTTGAAATCGGGCCCAAAACCGGGCCCAAATCGGATTTGACGATTTTGAAATATATTTTTTTCAATTTCAATATTTAAAAATAATATTTCATTGAGTCACATAAATACACTTTAAAAATATATTTTATTATAATTGATATTTATTAACAAACTAACATGTTTGCAATATTACATATAAATTATTAAAAAAAACTAAAAAATCGGGTTTTGACCATGGTCGGTAATAACTTTTACGATCGTTTCGTAGGATGCATCATGTGAGGAAGCGGCCATCGTGATTCTTGAAAATAATAAGTAATAACAAAAATGAAGAGAGAAAGAGATGAGAACTAGGAGGGGATGTTATAAACCGAAATCGGAAACGAGTCAAAAACACGAATTATAGAGAGATTTGTGATCGTTTTTTGCTTTGTGAGTTTAGTGTCTAAACTCATTCAACATATATGGTATATATAGTGTTTTGAGGTGAAAAGGGGTCAAAAATGCATCTAACGGATCTAGAAAAGGGTAACTTTTTCAAAATTTCGGGATCAGGCCGAAATCCGGATTCGAATCGGGCCGAAATCCGAATCGGGCCGAAATCCGAATCGGGTTGGCCAGGCCCTAAAAAATGTAATATCCAAACCGGATCGGACCCGCGGGCCTAAAACCGGATTTTGACCGGATCGGATCGGATCAAATCGGGCTTTGACCGGATTCGGATCGGATCGAGCCGAGATTTACATCTATAGCGTCAAATGATATTTTAATGAAAGAATTGTTGGGTAAAAAGCGGAACTCTTCGATATTCATGAGATAAACTGCTTTAACTCATTAGGCGTTAAGCCAACACTTTTTCTTATATTATAGTTACCTTGTATTTAAGGAGTTTTAAAAGTTTTAAATTTATAGTTATTTTCTAATTTTAAGGGTGTTATAGCTCCGGAGGAATGACGTGTGGGGTGAGGTAAGACCAAAATTGATTAATACTCTTTTATTTCAAATGAGAAAATGAAAAAAAAATGGAAAGAACCAAAATGCGACTCACAATTGGATGATTTTCAAAAACGCGTTAATAGCACTAGTATGGGCCAAAACATGTTTTTCTTTTGCAACAAAAAAATTGTATGGACTAAATCCAAGACAATGTTAAAACCAGAGGGACCTAATTTATAATTTATGCAAAAAAATTATTTGTATAAACCATGCAAACCTATATTCAATCAATCATAATTTTTTTCCTTATTTTTTTAATTAAAAAAGATTGATTAATCATTTTTATTGTAGAGAATGTTAATTATGTATATTATCATCTTCATTATATTAATTTTCAAGAAATAAGTGAAACAATTTCATTAAAATATAAAAACAACCATATATGAAACAATTTCATTAAGAAAAGTATTATATAAAACAATTTTATCAAATCAAACAATAAAATAAAACAACTTATTTAAATGAAACAATAAAATCAATAAATGATGATTATTTACACAATTTATACAAATATAGATGATTTATATTTGATCGCTCACCTATATATATTACATAAGTTGGCCGTCAAAAAATTAAAATATAACTCCACTAGCTTTATGCTAATTCTAGAACTAAATGAAACACCTTTTTCTTATAAAAATAGCCCAATAATCTAAATCTCGTGCCCCTTAGTTGACTATTTTCTTTTATCTTTATTTTTTGGACATGTATTATTGAACAATTATTTATTGTTTACCGTTAGAAATTAGGTGTTTAATACAAATTGTTATTGTAAATTAGTTAATGTCTGATTGTTAATAGTTAGGGTTGGAAGTTGATACATAATTGTTAATTTATTATAAATAGTTTGGTGGTTAATTGCTAATTGTATTATTATTTCGATAGAAAAATCTAAGTCTTTTTGAAATTAAAAGAAAACACCAACACCAACAGTAGTAGTGGTATTAATTCTTATAATATTTCCTAACCTAACACTACCGACATAGAACAGTTATAAAATATAAGTTGTTTCTCAGTTTTATAGTTTTTATTTAATTTTATATTATATTACTAAAATTCTGACCTCATCATTAAAATTACTATTACTAACCCATCATTGTCGTTATATCATGTCATCTTAATGTACAAAACACGAAAGATATCTGTTAAATTAAAGTTAATTGTTCAATATCCATATCTTTTTCACATTTTCCTTGTTTTTTTTTAAAAATATTTCATAATGGAAATTATTGGGGAAAATAGAATGTGTTTGTAACTAGATTCTTCTAATTTGTTCCCACCATGCCACTGTCATCCATCATTCTATCAACTCATCATCAAAATTTTGTTTGTAACCAGAAATATTTGGCACACACCAAAATAAGTTTAATGCTTTTAAATTATGATAGAAACTTTGATACCATAAATTTGATTTATTTATTTTTTTTAATTTTATTTTATGAATTTATATGGTTTTAAGAGAGTAACTTTGTATGATTTTAAAAGAGTGAGTGACTTTTCTGTTAGTTATCAGTTTTATGGAATATTTTATCCTGTTAGTAGAGTTTAATGTTTATTTTTTATTTAAACATGTTTAGGAACCAGTTATGAATTAATTTTATAATGGTCAAAGTCATACATGTTAATAAGTTTTACTATTTAACAATAATAAGTTATAAATATTATATAATATAAAGAAATTATTGTATAAATACAATTATAAATGAAATTTTACAAACCAGGTTGAAAACTTAAATCAGTATAATAAAAAAACGAAATTATGGAAGGTCGTTCAAATTATTAAAATCCATAGAGCTTCATGGAACCGGTCACTATACCCGGCGCGGGGGTGGGTGGGGGGGGGGGGGGGCAAAGGCTTTTGGTGGTCTTATTGGCGCATACCACGGTGTGTGCGATCATGACAAGACTCGAGGAAGAAGCCCCGGCTAACTCCGACCATGGCTCCAACCAGGTGGTTTATGACTGGGCTAATACAATCTTTTAAATTACTTAATTCAAAAAATAGATTAGTATCATAATAATATAGGTTTATATCCATCTTTTAACATATAAATTATTTATAGAGTTTTAAAAATAGATTTAAAAAATGTTTTGGGTCACCCACCACGATATCTGTTTGGTCCAACCGATTTTGCCATCCGGGGAAAAAACTTTATAATATTTATTTCTAATAATAAAAGGACGGGTTGTAAATTAGGGGAAAAAGGGGAACGCATAATGTGTCCCATATTTTTTTATTGTTAGAGGTTTTGCATACTACAAAGGTCCCAAAAATCAAATACAGTAATGAACTTTATTGAACACTCAAATATGTGATGCCAACCAGCAACTAATGCGGAAAACAAAATAGGATCCGAAACACAAGAAACAATCAAACAAAGAACTTTGGGCACAAAACACAAAGATTTACATGTTTCAACCATAGGTATGGTGATGTACGCCCACAGGGAAGAGGAAGAACTTCTATTGATTACACTCAAACAACAAAGAAAAATTACAAAGCAAGCACTAAATTGTGTATATTTTTTCTCAATATTTTCTCTACTCAAACTGGGGTATCTAAGTTTTCAATTTCGTTCTCTACCATGATGGAACTCAATTTTGGGGGAGGGGGGGGGGGGTATTTATACTAATCCATAAGTGAAATCCTCATTTGATCCGAATGCTAAAATCTAGAAAAATCATAATTATCTTCGCGCACGACCAAGATTAATTATAAGGTGCGACTGTGCCTGAAGACCCAAAAATTTCCGTTCATGAAATAACACTACGCCTGCCCCTGTTTGATCATAAGGTGCGGTCGTGTCAAAACACCCAAAACTTTACGTTTTGCAAAATAACATTATACACGTCGACACTTCAATATAAGATGCGATCGTGTGAGGACACCCAAAACTTTCTATTTTGCAAAGTTACATGACACACGCTCGTGCGAAATATAAGGTGCGGCCGTTCCAGAAACTCCAAAAGTTTCTGTTTTTCATATCCTTGTTTCGTATCACAATTTTCACACTCCACCTTGATAAAAAACAAGTATATGCTTATCAATAAGTAATGAGTCCCGAGATAAGTTTGGCTTCACTGACAATGAGCTTCAACCTGTCCATCACCCATTGTCAATAAAACGTCAATTTTATATGCCAAGACATTACCTTGTAGTTCCCCTTGAGTCTGTTGTCCTCTTCTTCTCGATGTTCCCGAAGGCACCTAGCACCTCCTCAGCTGGATTGCTCGAACTTATTTGCCGGCAATGATTTGGTGAACATGTCGGCGACATTGTCATTTGTGTGAACTTCTTCAAAGCTACCTCTTTTTATTCAAGTAAAGCCACCAAGAATGACTCTCTCACTTGGATATGCGTAGTTCTTGAACTAAAGGCCAAGTTTCCGGCCAAGTGAATGGCAGTTTGACTATCACATTGAACCTCCAGACTCATTTGCTTCAAACCTAAATATTTTAAGAGATGCTTCAAGTATAAGGTTTTTTTAGTTGGCTCTACCATTGAGATTAACACAACTTCCGTGGTAGACAGTCCTACTACCGTTTGTAGCTACGATCTCCAAATAATTTTTTCTCAACCTAGAAGGAATACATGACCGAAGGTTGACCTTCAATTGAATCAATCTCCATCCTAGTCCGAGTCACAAAATCCTCCGAGTTTGCATCCTTGATATTTTCCTCCAAAATAGAGTCCATGCTCAGGAGTTCCCTTCACATATCTTAGGATCATCTTTAACACTTCCCAATGTGGTTTACTCGGATTTGATATGAAATAGCTTACCACATGTAGCGAGTGTGCAAAATCAATCGTGTACACACCATTGCGTACATGAGGCTTCCAACAACGTTTGCATAAGGTATTTTTGACATCTTTTCCTTACAATTATCCTCATTTGGGCAATCTTATTTGAGACCTTGAAGTGCATAGGCATTGGTGTGCTAATCGGTTTTGCACCTTCCATGTTGAAGCATTGAAGTACCTTTTGAATGTACTCAATTTGAGTAAGTTTCAATGTCGTTGAACGTCTATCTCCAATGATTTCCATGCCAATGACCTTGCTTGCTTGTCCCAAGTCCTTTATCTCAAATTTAGACTTCAATATCTGTTTGAAGTTGTTAATTTCTAAAACATCTTTTCAAGCTATTAGCATGTCGTCAACATAAAGTAATAAGCAGATCCAAATACCATCATTACAACGAAAATAAACAAATAGATCTTTCACACTTTGAATGCAACTGATACTTAACATAAACAATTCGAACCTTTTATACCATTGTTGTGGTGATTATTTCAATCCATATAAGGACTTATTCAGTTTTCACACCAATTCGGTCTTACATTCTTTCACAAATCCCTCCGTTTGTTTCATGTAAATGGTTTTTTATAGATCACTATGTAGGAAGGCCATCTTGACATCAAGTTTCTCCAGCTCCAAGTCTTGTGAAACAACTATGGAGAGCAATACTCTTATTATAGAGGCCTGTCACACAATCGGTGAAAATATGGCATCATATTCAATGATTTTGCTTTGAGCAAAATACTTTGCCACTAGACTTGCTTTGTGTCCTCCATCATCCTTGACCTTGAACACCCATTTTCATCCAATGACCCTATTTCCGTTGTTTACTAGAACAAGATCCCAAGTTTGGTTCTTTTTCAAGGACCCCATTTTTTCTTGCATTGGATTAAGCCATTTGGTGAGCTTAGCACATAGTTAAGGTCACAAGGATCATTTTGCACTACATGTAATGTATAGTGCAACTTATCGTTAAAGCTCATGTTGGCATATAGACAATCCCCATACTGTTCGGGAGGTTTGATAGTATGCTTATTAATCCGAACATGTTGATTTGTATCCTCGTCAAGTACTCCACCTTAATGCGACATTTCAGATACATTTTCACATTCATTAGGAGGAGAAGAAGTACATTTAATGATCTCCTTGCTTTTTTAAGGGTGTTTTTGAAGGTGTGCAGTAGATCAACATCTTACTACTTCTTCCTTGTTATGCCATCTTCAACAGGGTTAGATGGAATATCTTCCCTTGGGCTCATTATGGCAGATTCATTGAATGTTATGTGTTTGGAATGTATTACCTTCCTTTTATTATGATTGTATGCTCTATACCTTTTAACTCCATTTGTATATCCAAGCAAACGTCCTTGTATGGCACGAGGGTCAAGTTTGTCTTCACTTGCATTGGGTGCACATACACTACGCAACTAAAAATATGAATATAACTAAGACAAATTGATTTATTACCTCTGCATATCCCTTCAGAAATCTTACCATTAATCACCGAATGATGGAAGGCGTTTTATGATGTTCACGACGGTAGATGAAGCTTCGGCCCAAAAAACTTTATGAAAGTCGGTGGTTAACCTCATACATCTTGCTTATAGCAATGTTCGATTCATATGTTCCGCTACTCAATTTAATTGAGGATCATATGGATTACTGAGGTGTTGATGGATCCCCTTTTCTTTGCAAAAAGAAAGAAACTAACCACTTTTGAATTCTCCACCGTTGTCTGATCTTAAGACCTTCAACTTTCTTCTGGTTTTGAGTTTCTACCAAGGCTAACCACTGCTTGAACTTCCCAAACGCTTCTACTTTCAGTTTCATGGTAAAAAGCCAAAGTTTATGAGAATAATCATTAATGAAAGAGATGAAGTACTGACCTCCACTATGGGTTTTAGTGTTAGCTGGCCCAAAACATCTGTGTGTACATAATCAAGAATTATTGTTGTGTTGTGTTTTTCAAGACCAAAAGAGAAATTTTTTTGCTTTCCATTGATGCATTCTTTGTAGAAATTTTGGCTCCCGAATTCCTTCTCCTTGATAAGGCTCCGCTTATTTAGGACCTCCAAGTTTCTCTCCGAAGTGTGACCAAGTTTTAGATGTCATAGTTTAGAGGAATCTATCTTCTTGGCACTGTTTTCACCTACATATGCACTTGCACCCTAAAGTTTTGTCCATCCATAACATAAAGATCATTCGGAGCTTTCATACCTTTGATTAGGACAAAAGTCCCAAGAGAGATCCTCAAGGAGTCACTTTGCATACTTATCTTGCACCCAAGCTTTGCCGATTGACCTAGGGAGATGAGAGATTTTGTCATTGAGGGAACATACTTTACACCTCAAATAGTGCGGATGATGCCATCAAAGATATTCTTCTTGATGGTACCAATTCCCAAGCATTTGCAGACCGTGTTGTTTTCCATGAGGATGTTGCTTCCGTATATTTTTTTTCAAGTTACAAGAATAGCTCCTTATGTTGATTCATATGGAAAAAGCACCTGAATGTGACCCATTGATCTTTGTTATCTCACTCTCAGTTGACGTAATTAGACCATCATTAGAATCATTCACGAAAAAGGAGAAGATGAACCTTCCTTGTCGGTCTTGGCTTTGAGACTTGGACATTCTTCCATCCATGTACGGATTGATGACAATAGTGGCAATTGACTCTTCTTGGACTTGCCTCTAAATTATGGCTTGTGTGACCTTGAATGACCTCTTGACTTATCTCTCCTTCGATATTCATTGCATCCTCTCCCCACGAATAACCCATGGTTGTTGCTTCCATCATCTTTGTCAACATCCAAACCTCTCATTTGATCCCTTAGCTCCTCACTTAAGAGGCCCATTTTCACATTTGCCATAGTTATAATATATCTACCCTAAACTAAAAATTTAACAAAACTAATATACCTTACATGGAGGGAGCATCGAAGGATCATTGCCATTTGTTCCACATCTTTCTTCAAGTCCACGAATTTCATCTTCGTAATTTAATCTTCAATGTAAATACCGAACACTATTGGAGCAATCTCCCAACATTAGTGTATCGGTTTCCTCCCAACCTTAAGTGACTCTTACTATCTAGGGTGAATGACCTCAATGGCTCAAATATACAATTGATAACCAAAATGAATTTATTCTTAAATTTTCTTACAACCCTTATCGCACTAAGACATGTTCCTCTCTTGCAACCCTTCGGTAAATATGTGAAATTTGACACGACTGCAATCAATTATGTTCCTCTTGAAGTAAATTACTCAATATCATGTCGACTTTACCCATGGTGGTAAAGGAATTCTGTCTAATTATCATTAAATGGCTCATCTTGTGCCATTGCTGCATCTATATACCATTCTTGATTAAACCATAATCTTTTTAATAGTTAGATTTTCTCTTAAGGTTTATTCTAAAATTCTCTGTAAGTTTCTTCAATAAGCCTTACCATAAAAGGTTCATTTGTGTTTTCCATGATGGAACTCTTAACCACTAGCTTGGTCCAATTCGACACCACTCTGAATCCATATACCAAACTAGCACCGAACACATCAACCCTCAAAGAATTACCAAGGTTCCTTAACAATTCAAGTGATTACAATTAGCCATCATTAATTTCCAATAGCCTAATCTCCTCATAATCTCCACCCATAACTTGCGAATTCAGCCTAGGATTCAATTGAATTATCCCAAGTACCCCAAGGTTCTCGACTTCAAAGTCAAAGTTGACACCTAATACCACGAAATGATTCGAACTACAAAACGAATCTTTCAGTCATGAAAACTCACCCATAAGGCACAACAACTTGATATCATAGGCATTAACAGAAGTCGATAGAATTTCCAACCCCTAGGATTACCAGAACGGAAAGCTCCCGAATTACAATACTTACCACAAGCCGGCCCATCCGATAGTTCGACCCTCAAGGACTCTTTAAGTCCTTAATTGCAACATCCTCCACAAAATGGGGTTTAACTCTATGGTCCTAATGAGTTCAATGTTTTCAATGACATTATTTAACAATATATGCCAACAAACAACTTTAAAATATTTATCGAACACAAAAACTGTATATGCATAGAAGTTACTACGTAACTAGGAAGTCATGAAAAGTGGTTACAACTATCGTGCATATGAAACTAGCTTGAAAGCTACTTGTTCATTATTCAAATTTCTAAAGGCAACAATGAGAATACAGTTGATAAACTTTTCATATGGACCGCTATGGTCCTAACACAGATTTATTTTCGCAATGTACGTAAAAATAAATTCATGAACTAAGATAATATGCAATAAAATGTTTGTACATAACTTCCAAAGAGGAGTTACTCGACATAAATCTTCCAAATTCTTTTACCCATAAAGCGACAAGAAATAAGATTCTCCAACAAGACTCGTATGGAATCAATTCACCTCTCAAAGCTGGTGAATCGATATGTGTATGCGCTTTGGTTAAAACATGAAATTTTAAGATGTTTTCAACTCTAAAGTCAAATAATAATATGCGTGTAGCGTTCATGAATGTTAACAATAATGGAATTGTGAAGATGACTCCAATGAAGTACATATAGTATGCAACTTACACATAATAATTAGATCCCAAAAATAGAATAAAACCAATGGATAGTCATTTAAATAAATGCTACCAAGACTCATTTACCAAAATCAATTAAATATCAAGTAAATAAGGTTTTATAGGAGATATAGTAGTTTCATGAAATTCAAGCTCGATCTCAAAACTCACATACACAAAATAGTTTTCTCAAAAATAGTAACAAAACAATTGTGTGCCTTTAAGGAAATGAACATAACAGTTCTTGACAGTGTAAGTTTCGAAATTAGCTTACAACATGCACCTTAAAATCATACCATGCTGGTATAGTTGTATAAAGAAAATTATTAATAAATCTCATATGAAATTTTATGCAATTTAAAACAATTCAATAATCTTCAAAACACGGGCCTACTCTTGATGTGCCAAAATGTTACCAAAATCATTAACTTGACAAGTATAAAGTTTCATCAACTACGAAATCATTCGTGCAATTTATTTCAGAAATAAAAGAATAAATGTTGTGCATGCATTTGGTTGGGACCCGAAGTCTTAAAACCACACTTGCCAAGTCTACTAGCCACAAGACCAACAATGGAAAGCTCCATATCTTAAGATCATAATCCACAACTAGATCGATTAACTTTATAATTTCTTCCCGAAATAATGATGATTTAGCAAGCCTATGGTTCAAACTCAAGCCTTATCTCTGACCCAAAATGGTTGACTTAACACAATAATCGTACATAACTGTCACTCAAAGTGACAATGCTACAAATAATAATTCTTCTAATGGTTACTCAATGGGAACTCATTCACTACCCCATCGACCAACATAGAGAAGACAATTCAAGCACACACATGTAATTGTAAATTCATAATAGCACTGGCCAATTGCAATTATAAACGCACCAAACAAGAGAATCCTTGCCACCATCTTTATAATTCTCGATTCTAGTGTCTCTGTCGACCTTAAAATATCCTATCTTAAAGTGCCTATTCGTACATTCTCACTTTCATTTGCTTAGAAAAACGCTAGTTTGAGTCTAGGCATCCTAATTCAATACCTAAATCTCTTAAACTTATGCTCTGATACCAACTTGCAATACCCTCACATCTAGAAAGAGCGACTAATTTGAAATTTTCATTATTACAACAAATAAAGGGTAATTCCCTTTTCTAATTAGACAATACTGGAGTTACCTCAAATAACAAGATCTAAAATCAACATCAATAAATGATAGACCAAGCCTTAGATAAAACTAAGTTAAGGTCGGATATTACTATAACCCAAATATTGTCGCTATTTATAATTACGGAAGACGTCAACAAATAGATAAGTCCTTCTCGTGCATCTTTCTAGCACTCATTTGATCACAATGTCGCTACTACTAACCCTAACGAGGACGTCATGCACATGCTGACAAATAAAAAGGTTAGGCTTAATGCCTAGTAAGCTCAAGCAGTTTTCATCATTTATATAAATTGTAAACTGGAAAAATGCTATTTGAATCACAATTCCCAAAATGAAATGTATTAAATCCGAAAACAATATTTTTTCCAAAACCCACCATTTTCGTGATGAATAACTTTAACCAAAATACCCATTTAATGTGAGGCAAAACCCAATACTCACACGACCCAAAATAAAGCTATAAACATAAATATAGGAAACATAGTTTTAATCAAATTTTATAAACAATTAACTCATGTTTACTCTTGGGAGGGTATAAAATATCCGGAGATAACGGGGGAGACCCGATTTACCATTGATAGTGACAGGATACGTAAGTAGCCACTTTTTAATGTTATATAAGCGTCACTTATGGATAACCAAGGGAATAGCAAACTCAACTCCTCGAGTCAATCGCTTGTGGCATCACCAAGTTCAACTCCTCGAGTCTATACCTTTAGATCTCCATAATCCAAGATAGACTAGTTCACTTAGAAATTATATTACATGATGATTGGCGAATGTCTGACTTCGAGAGGCCACACCTTATCGCCAATTTAAGACCCAATGCCTATTTCAAGTTACAAATAGGGAATATCAAGCTCAACTCCTTGAGTCTATTGCTTGTGGAATCACTAAGTTCAACTCATCGAGTCTGTACTTTGATATCTCTATAATCCAAAATGGGGATAACATCCCAAAGATATAAAATAAAAGAATGACTAACGCACTCGAAATGTGTAATCTATCAAATAAATCCGTCTTAACTTCATATAACTCTAAAGCTCGACATAAATCAAATACATGCTCCAAAGACATGATTAACTCAAAACAATCATCGATTGAGACAAATCATTTTCCAATTAAAATCATACCGTTTATATTTCCAAAATATCCCATAACACAATAATATGCATTTTCCAACCAAATACTCTAAAATGCATTTAACACCAAATATCTTCATTTAAAGGATAATTCATCAAAATAACCCAAACCTATGATTTGTTTATCAATGAAACCAAAAACCCAAATATAAATCCTTTACATGAGTTATACAACCAAATATGTAAAACTCACCAAATAACCACACATTTGATAAATAGAAAGAAAAACATGTCAGTAGTTCCAAATGGGCATTTTTGGCATGCACATAGTTTTCACAAAGCAACTTGAATTCACCTTGCAAGATTTAGGCTAAATCTAGGTTTTACCCCAATCTTGAGCTTTCTTTAGTGAGGAATTTGGATCCACAAGTAGATCATACTAATCCTAACTCAAAATATTATTAATATATCTTATCCATCTCAAAGAACCCAATACCTAAAATTAAGATGGAAGAAAAGGGGTGAAGATGAATAACACACCAAACACTAGCTTAGAAAAGAAGGAGACGAGGAGGTTACTTTTCTAAAATGCTCTATAATCTTCCAAAAATGTTTACTATCTTCATTTCAACTTGAAGATCTTAAAAAATCGAGACCATAGCAAAAAAAATCACCCAAATCGGAATTGAGATGAGGAAGTTTTGGTGAAATGAAAAAAATCCTGAAACGATTTTAAGCGGATCTGATGAATTGCACGAACTTCCCCGCGGCCTAAGGCCACGGGAAATCTGTGCGCCTCAAGATACACTTGAAACAGAGACATTCATGATCTGGTGCATGGCCTGGGCCGCTGAAGCTTCGATTTTCTTGTTTTTATCCCGATTTTCGCACCCGATTCGATCCTTGATAAACTCATCATTATAAATACATAAAACCTTATTAAATTTCCATCCTAAGGGTCGAACAACCATTATAACAATTAACACAGACCTCTAAAATCGCAGGGTTTACATTTACGTTATCGGATGAACATGGTAACCATTGAGAACCTTAACCGAACTCGTTTATAATGAACTCGTATAGGGGTGTAAATGATTCGAGTTTTTAACGAGATATTAGAGCTAGAGGTCGTTTATCCCGAACTCGAGCTCGAATTGGTCTCGAACACAAAATTTAACTCGTTTAACTTAACGAGTCGAGCTTTATAACACTAATCTTTGACTCGACTCGTTCGAGAGCTCGATTCGATTCGATTTTTCGTGCCGAGTCGAGCCAAGCTGAGCCAATCGAGCATACACTTTTTTGACCCAAACATGCTCATATATTTATTAATCATATAGTAAAAATATCGATCTCAAATCTATAAACGAGTTAATCGATCACAAGTTCAAATCCATAAACGAGCATCGAGCTCGATAACTCAAAAAATATTCAAGCTCGAGTCGAGCTCGAGCCTAGTGTTAATTTTTCGAGCCCGACTCGGTTAACCTTCAACTCGACTCGAGTCGGCTTGTTTAAACTCCTACCCGGTAAGCGGGAGTAATGACTTTTAACTGTAAATGTTTATCGGATTAGTCTTTGCATACGATGCAGATTTAATAAACTTTATCTTACCAATAAAAACTAAATCTTTATAAAACAAATAAAGAATTATAAAAAAGTGTTAAATCAGATTCCAAATCAAACAAACCAAACTAGATTATAAAGGAATAGAATTCAAATTCATTTCAAATCCTCCAAACTGAACACATAAAAGGATTTCAAATCCATTCCAATCCAAATTCATCCGTGAAATCCAAATCCCTAAAAAACAATCCTGTAAACCAAACACACCCTAAGAGTTTTACATGAACTGAGAGTGAGAAAGGAGTGGAGGAAATGAACAGGAAATCCTTAAAATCCCGACTTCAATATCTACAGCATCATGCGGCCCTGCCATGCGACCCTAGGGTCGCAGCTCAAGGGTCGCCCGCTTTTATGACTAGTCTTATAGTATATGAATGTAACCATATCCTCATGGACACAAGGGTTACACAAGCCAGAAACCCACTGATAACTCTATATTTTAGAGTTATTACATGTCTTTTATTTCCTTTTTATTTAGTCAAATTCGGTCATTGCCTTCTAAAGCTCTCTTTTTGGGCTAAAATAATTGTTTAAGCCATTTGTGAGTACTTTCATGTATTGGAACCTATTTATGGCGATTTTACATCAAATATCGTATTTTCATCGGAACTGGTAGCAGGAGTGACCACTTCGCCATTCAGATTCAACCATCAATTGAGCCAACTATTGGAGGCCAATGAAGTGCTGTTTGGGGAAAACAAAAGCTGAAAAGAAGGCTTACATGCTCCACTTTCTGCTGAGAGTTGAAGAGGAGACAATAAAGGAAGGCCAAAATGATATTTTAATCAAAAGCCACCTTTTAGGGAAAAAAGCACTTCATCCCATGGTTTTTTTGTGCTTTCTCATAAGGCAATGACTCTTGTGCAATTTTTTTACTTGCTTTTAGCCTAGTATATATATAAAGGCTTGAGCATTTACTACTCTTCATTCATCGAGAGACATTGGTAGATAGATACTTAGAGCTTTTAGAGAGAGAAGTAGTAGTAGCATTTACTTTCTTTTCTTTTACTTTCCTTAGCAAGTAAGATTTAAATTTCAGTCTTTATTTTCCTGCAAGTAGTGTAATTTTACTTCCAGTAATTTATTTTACCTGCAGTAATTTACTTTACAGCTTTTTACAGCAGTGTCGACGAGAGTGGGCACTGCGATTTTCCAGTTCAATATAAGATCTTTTTAGTATGAATTATTGCAGTATTTTACTTTCTGTTTTCTACTCTTTTCCAGTCATGAACTAAACTCTTTTTGGGATGTAGAAATGAGAAGCACCCGGATTTTATATAAAATTCTTGAGTAGTTTTATATATTTTTACCCCTTTTTGATTTGGTCATTCATTGTTCGATAATGCCAATGATGCGGACAAGCCGATCACTTGAAAGTGTCTACTGTCTAGTTTGAGATCAAGAAATGGGCGGAGTGACACGAGCTTGGATGATGCTAGGGAATTCGAAAGGATTCTTACAACATCGACGAAAGTCGGGTTTGCATAGTAAGTTTCCACCATATGGAGTAGGAGCAAACCATTTGGGCATTAAAAATACTTATGTAATTTTGCTTACTGCGTTTACCATCGAAACTCGAAAGGGTTCAGGAAACTTACTAACAAATCAAAGAAGGTTAATATATATATATATATGCATATATATGTGAGTTTAGTTAGTAAAATGTGAGTATTAGTTTAGACCGACATTCTGGATAGAGAGTGGCCACTTCTCGCAGTACAATGACCATTCGACTAAATCAAGTATTTAATGTAAAATCTGGGGAAAATCACAACTACATCCCTCACTTTAATTATAAGATATTTGGTAACTTATTTTCACCAAACCAACTCAAAAGAATTGCTTCTTCTCTAATCGAAACTTGTAAAAGGAAGTTCATGCAAACAATAGTGTCTTGATAGTTCCAGTCCTTGAGGATACGATATTTGGTTCTTACCACTTTATTACTTGGTAAACGATCATAGTGACCAGTGTATACTTGCGCTGTCCACTATGGACTGAGTTGCTAACCTCACTGCGATACACATATGTCGCTCCATACCACCCCCACTTATGGTACAGCAGATGCGACCCTAGCCATAAGGTGAAAGGGTCGCACCACAAGGTTCACATGACCAAATAGAGCCCTGAAATGCCTTATTCAAAACTCGTTTCAACGTTTAAGTCACAAGGATTAAACTACCATTATAGAAACTAGACATATAAATCTAAATAATAAGTGTAACTTTGATTACGGCTTGATTAGAATCTAATTAGTTACATTACAAAATCTCGGGTGTTACACAACTTTCCCAAGACTCCGTCCCCATTCCACATCTCAATCTGAAGTGTGGATCCAAAAGCTACATATGAAGCTTTAATATAGGTATAAAAAGTATTTATGAAGACTTGCTTGAGTTTTAGTCTTCTTTGGAGATAGCCATCATGTTGTTTGAATATGTTCCACCAAAATGCCAATAATCAAAACTGAAGCTCTGATACCACTTGTTGGGGTTTTAGACACCAGAAAGGTCCTAAAAATCAAATAAAGTAATGAACTTCATTCAAAAACAATAAAATATGTGATACCATCCAACAACTAATGCGGAAAACAAAATAGGATCAAAAGCACAATAAACAATCAACCAAAGAACTTTGGAAGCACACAAAACACAAAGACTTTTGATGTAATGAACACCCAAACACCAAAGAGAAATTATAAACCGAACACTAAATTGTATATAATCTCTCTCAATATTTTCTCTACTCAAACTAGGGTTTCTAAGATCTCAATTTCATCCTCTACCATGATGGAACTCAATGGGGGTATTTTTACTTATCCATAAGTGGAATCCCAATTTGACCCCAATGCTAAAATCTTTAAAAATCATAATTATCTTCGCACACGACCGTACTTAATTATTAGGTGCGACCGTGCCTGAAGATTGTTTATGCCAAAAATTGGTTTAATAAAATCAATTTAAGATCGGTGTGGAGCTTTAACGACTAAAGGTAGGATTCGTCGACAAACACGATAAAAGAAAAACAAACAATTGACACGAGTAATTGGTGACGCGGGAAAACCCTTTGGCGAGGGAAAAAACCGCGGACGATGGTCAGGATCGTCGATGCACTAGTGAAAATGACGTCAAACAGGGACGTCGTTCTTTAGTAACAACGGTCGTACGTATGACGATTACAATAGAATGAAATATAGAAATAAGTCGTAAGTTTTCTCTGTGTCGTTGTATGTTGTCGAGTTCCCAGTATCCTTTGCTTTGACTCTGAACCTTACATTTATACTTGTTCCGTAGGCGACGGTTTTGGAGTAATAATTGAGCATTTATTGTCGTCCGTTATGTCCGTTTGTCATAAATAATAACGGTCCTGCATTAAATACACAATCAAAATGTAAGATTCGTTATCAGTTTTATATAAGTCCAGATATTCTTTCGACGGTCGTTGGATAGGTACGATGACGTATAGACGAGTCTCGTATCTGTCTTTCTCTATAAGTTCGTAGTTGTCGTCGTAAGTTGTATCGCTGTTTGCTTGGTCGTACGATGAGAGCCTCTCTTATGTCTCGACATCTTATCCTAAAATTAATAGTCGTTACTTCCTTATGATAAAATATAGATGATCGTTCGTTATTTCATGATTGTCGCTAGATGGTATTTTTGGTCCAAAAAAAGACCCAAAAATTTATGTTCATGAAATAACATTACGCCCGTCCGTGTTTGATCATAAGGTGCGTCCGTGTCAGAGCACCCAAAACTTTACGTTTTACAAAATAACCTGTGCTCAAGTATAAGATGCGGTCGTGTCAGGACACCCAAAACTTTATGTTTTGCAAAGTTACATTACACATACATGTACGTGAATATAAGGTGCGGCCATGCCAGAAACTCCAGAATTTTATGTTTTACATATCCTTGTTTTGTATCACAATTTTCAACATTCATAGTTATTCATCATGAATGGTGTGTCAATTTATCATATATCATAATATTTGTATTATTCATCATCAATATTTCATGAATGTTCGTCTTCATTAATCATTATAAGGGACGTAGATAGTATGGGGCCAACAGGTGCCCAGCCCCCTCCAACTGTTGCTAGTTGCATGAATATCTACTTCTTTGGTATCGAAGTTCTATACCTTGAGAATTTAATGCATAAAGTATTTATGTTGGTTAGTCGGTTTGTTCATGCAAGTTCATAAAAAAGTTATCTTATTGATAATTATATCATCGTATACAATTTAGAAATTGTATCTTCAAAAACCAAATAACCAATATATATAAACAACACTCAGATCTTGTTCGCAAAACAAATACATGAGAAAATGGGTTGACAGTGCTCATGGCAGTGGAAAACCATTGAGACTGATTTTTGCAAACATCATGTATTAGTGTAAGATGTATCTTTCGTTAGTTGTACAAGAAATTCTTTGTTAATTTAATTGACTTTCAAATCATGAGACTTGATTAAATTATTATGATTCTCTTATTAGTATTTTACAAAAAAGTGTGGCATTAGACGACCGAGCCCCTATCATAAATTCTTAACTCCACCCCCATGCGGACATGCACGGGGACATATGTTGCACACTCCTTAATTTGTCCCTCCATTTCACAACCTAAAACAGATTTACAGCTACACCTTTCTCTATATTAAACAATTTTTTTTCGTACTTTCTTAAAATCTTAAAACAATTCTTTAACGTGACAAAATTGAATTTTTTTATAGAACAATCATAAATTCAAAATATGTTGTAATAATTGATGATATGTAAATTATATATAGATTTAGATCCAAACTTTTTAAAATAGAAAATAAATTTTTTGAATAGCTTAAAACAAAAATTTATATATATATATATATGGTATATTAAAATGAAGGAATAATATTGAAGTGATTGTTACCGAATTTTATCTTACCCGAAAGAAATTATTTCGTACTCATTAAAACAAAATTTGACTTTTAGATGCAAGATATGTTTTCAAAAAGTGTTATACCAAAAGATTAATATAATGATTTGTTATATTTGATGCGTAGTTTAGTTAGTAAAGCGAAGGGGGCTAAATATAAGACAGGTCTCGGGTTCGATCTCGGACTCCTCCCGCTAATCTCAGTCGCTGAGTGAACCAAAAATGTCCCACTTACATTGGTGTTTTTAAAGACATGTTTCAAATAAGGCCAATTGTAGTTGTTGGTACTCAACTTTTCAACGAAATATAATGATACACTTTTCTAGAAAATGTATATATATAATAATTTTTATGGTAGGAAAAAGAAAACCATTTCTCTCTATCCACATTCAAGTTTTATTATTTAAACTTGGAGTTTTCTCTTGTTTTATATATTTAAACCAAAAACATGAAAGCCTAGAAATATACAGGCCCAGTTGAGATGTGATATGTTTGCATCGCGATGCCTAAGAACACGATCTAATAGATCGTTGTATCGAGTAGTTAGATCATAGTCTCTTACCAAAAAAAAAAAATAGTTGCATGTGCATCAACACTAACTACGAGAAATCCACCAATCCACATATGATGTATGAACAATGGCAGTTGAGTAGATAACAATTTACATAATGTGTTAAAAACAAAAATAGAGAAAAAAATCATATTTTATCTATTCGAAGGAATCTGTTTGAGGAGTACTTGTAAGTCCAATGAAAGAATGCTTAAAAAATAAATTCAAACCCGATTTACAAGAAAAATTGTTATCCTACTGTATTGCACTGATACACAACTAATATCATAATAAAGTTGTTTAAATGATGTAATAAAGTTCTTTATATATATGTGTGTGTGTGTCTATTATTGTATGTATTGCTTGTAAATTTCTTACTTGATCAAATAGTCATAACTTGTTAAATATTTAACCTTATGAAAAACAATTATTACAACTGGAAGTAGCAGAATCACATGCAAGTCTGTTGGACCGTTTACTAACATAGATTAGGTAAGTTTTAAGGTGAATTCTATTTACACCCCTCCTCACTCACATACACTATTAAAAATGATTGTTTACCAGGTGTTTTATAGTAAATGTTTAATGATAAAAATTATCTAACCCTACTTGCACGAATCATTTACTTTTTCTTTTTTGGTTGCATTATTGTTTTAACGTTTCTATACTTCTAGCATATTGACAAATTAATTTGTTTGGATTGAATACCTAATTGATTTGGGTTTCTTTAGTTATTTTGCTCATTATATTTAGAAGATATCTATTTATCCCACCAAGTATCTATCGATTAAAGTGTAACATCCATATTTTCGTTCTAACAATTAAAATTTATAAATTTGAGGAAACGGACGGAAAACGGTCAAGGAATCGGCTAGAGAACAACCGAAGAAAAGGTCGGCGAATGGCTAGGAAAACATGTGAGGAATAAATAGGGTGGAATAGACCATGGGGACCGCCTTTTGGGGGTGCAGCCATTGCGGGCAACCCTCCCATTTGCCCCTAGGGTCGCACAAGCCACCTGAGGTTAAAAAATCGGATTTTTGGATAAAACTTCATTTAGCGATAACTTTTTCATCTCTTACCTGATTGAGCGATTCTTGGGGCCGTGGTTTCGTTTTTTGAAGATATATATATATTCAAGATGGTAACAATGATGATTAAATCGTCCTTGATGATTTTGGGGTTATAGAAGTTGAAGGTAACAATGATGATTAAATATGTTTTATTGTTTTTGACGACTTTTGTAGAATAGTCGATTGGATTATTGGGTTCTTGGCTCGGTTTCTATACAAATGAGTCATGGGAACACTTGTCTGACTTTATTGCTCTATGGAGAGCTTTCGGTGTTATATGAAGTTATGACATATTTATTTGAATATTTACAAGCTTTGAGTATGTCTGTCATTCAATTGGGGTTATGTAATTTTAGACTATAATGCAATGAATCCATATGCATAGGAGTCTGTCTTTATTCATTTTTAAAACACGTATGATAGAGGAGGTATGTCCCTTATAAGGAAATCTTTGTTCCCCTTCTCAAACAATGTGGGATATTACAATTGTAATAACCCTAATCTAAATAAATGGGTTTGGACTCTAATTTAGAGGAAGTGGGCTCTAAATAACGGTTTGGGCTGATTAGAAATTGTTAGTGCCTGTCTAGAGATGGCTATGTAAATGAGGGTTTGTAGAATGGGGGGTGGGGGTTGAATAAAAACACACAAAATTTTACTCTTTTAAATTTTTTAATATAAATATTAAAAATTTACACACAGAAGTTTGTTGCGGAATAGAATAGACACACTATTCTAACAAACTAAACACATGATAACAATTTTTAACTTGTACACTAAGGAAGTTAAAATAAAACTGTTAGAACACACAGGATTGCCGGAATCAAACAAATGATCACTAAGAGGATTTGTTGAAAGCGTGAGATTTATGGGAAGGAATTCATCTACTTTTATAGTACCCATGCATGAGATGCAAGTGGACAACTGTCAAAGATTCATTTGCTGGAAGTATATCTGATGGACAAAGGAAGATGCCACTCCCTTTGTACTAGGTTAATGGATCAACCATTCTTTGTAGCACGTAATGTCAGATAACTTTATCTCCTTTTCTTCATGCTCTGTGAAGTCGCATCAAACCTTTTAGCTTAAAGACAAACATCCTTTTTAGGTGAGTAAAAAAGAGAATGTCTCAATTTAAGGTTTGCTACCCAAGTTCTTGCTGCACACGTATCTTGCATTTATTGTGTCCTAAGAACTTATCTCTGAAAATTGCTGGATGATACGTGGAACCATGTATCACATCGGTTAGTGCCTTATAAAGTTGGTATTTATAAGTGTACACATTGCTTGGTGATCCTCATTTTTCACTAAGTGTTGGCAAGTGTACATCCTTGTATTGGTGACTTGTTACCACAACCTTAAAGAAAGGCAACTGCAATTTTCGGTGACCATAGATGAAAATCGGTGACCTCCATGTAATGTCGGTGATCTCCATGTACCATGTCGGTGACCTCATCCTTAAGGTCGGTGACCTCATCTTGTATCGGTGACCCAATACAACATCGGTGACCCAATCCTCATCTTGATTCGGCAAGTAGTCTGGATATTAATGTTAGTTGGTACATCAAAAATTCCACATTTTGATGTACAACCCTTGATTGGATAGTCTTTGATTTTCCAATACTTGAAGTATATTTCAGACCTTAAAAAGAACCTGTAAAAGATAATCAAATAATAGAGAAGGTTCATCACCAAATCATCGGTGACCCAACAATCTCCCCCTATTTGATGAGGATACCTGTATGTTAGAAAGAAATATTTTTTTCACCGTTTCTATTTTTCTTTTGGGTTCTTTTTACTCAGATGTTTTTTTTAACCGAGTATGTACAGTATAAGTATAAGTATAAGTACAAGTATGTGCAAAGAATTTTTTTTTAAGGCATGAACAAGAATTGAGATGAAGAAAAGTATGAACTTTTATTAATCAACACACAGGATAGTACATCACACAGACTACATGATTAATGAAGTTCATACTGTGAGTAGAATATTTAAGGATCGGTGGGTTCTCTTCTTTTTAGCTCATCCAAGATAAGTCTTGTGATTCCATGATCTTCAATAGAAGGCACACCAGTATAGCAGTGAGAAAAGTAGAATGAGCCCTTGAATGTCGGAAGCTCTGAAGAAACCTATGTTTCCAAAGATGTCTTCAAAGAACACCCCAAGTTCAGGTTCAGTAATCATGGTTTGCTCCGGGTAAGCAACTGGAGTCGGAATGGTGAGATTTATACCCGAAGCATCTATCTTGATGTTCCTTTCGTGAAGCATGGCAAAATGTCCCTTTTTCTTGTTCCTTGGGGCTGGAATGATTTCTCTAGTAAGGCCTTGCTGAATGAGGTACATCTGTTGCCCTTCTAATCTTGTCACCGCTATATCATGTTCCTTTTGGATTTTGACCATTTTGATGAAGAATTTTCGGATAGTGTCAAGCACAAAATCTTTGTACTTACTCCTACTCTTGGAAACATGATTACCGATCTCCAACCATTCGGTGATCCCCAGAACTTCCAAGCATTCTATCTCATAAGTTTTGTTGAGAGAGTCAGCTCTTTTTATGGTGATAAGTAACTTAAGAGAATTTTTGGTTGGAGGGTGAATAGTGGCGCCGATGATCTTTGAGTCATCCTTTCGATTCTTGAGTCTCCTTTTGAACCAATCAACCTCCTTGGTTTTCTTGGCTTCGGCAACCATCTTCACTGGTTCTGAATTTTTTTTTATATTTTCATGCTCATCTTTTTGAGCTTGAAGGGAATCGTTGACCATGGCTCGAGTAGCCTCATCTTGAGCCTACTTGAGTACATTCGTCTGATCAAACTCAAGTTGAGACCTTATTGCTTCCTCTCTTTCAGCCTCAGTAAGAATGACTCCAAGGGGGTCGGTGAGTGAAAGGGCAGGTTGCAATCGGAGAGAATCAACTTTAGGACCTCTGGTGCTTTTCTTTTTCTTTTGCTCTTCACGGCCGTTCTTCATGAGAAAGAGGCTTCTTTCCTTTAGCTTTTTCTTGTCTTTTGTTTTATTTCTCCTTTTCAGTCTCTTCAAGGGATCGAGCACTGACACTCTCCCCCTTAATTGTTGCTCCAGTTAACTCGGCGACCTGGTTGTCTGTGACATCGGTGACCACGTGAGGAGTCACCTCGGTGACCAAGGGAGGGGTCACCTCAGTGACCATGGTCTCGGTGACCACACCATCGGTGACAGGTGGTGGTGTCACGTCGGTGGCTACTAGTGGTGGTGTCGCGTCGGTGGCTGGTAGTGGTGGTGTTGTTGCCTTCTTGTTTTTCTCCCCCTCAGTGGTTGATCCCGTAAAACCCACTGAAGAGAGAAAAGTCTTGACCTTTTCAACGTCTGAGCTCAAAACACCTGATTTCTTCTCAACCCTTTGAAGCACGAATCGATCTTGATCCTTAAAAAATGTATCACCTACATCAAGCTCAACTGTTGGAGGAGAAGTAGGTACCTTTTCAATCTTTGCATGAAGAGAAGCAAGAGACTCCAAAATTGCCTTTTGATTGAGAAGAACAGAAGCAATATCGGTGGCCTGTTTGTTAGAGGCACTTCGAAGCTCCCTGATAGAAAAGGTCACTGATTCTTGACTTGTAAGTAACCCTTGCTGAAGACCAAGGATATCCATGTGCAAGAGATCCAAACATGTCATAAGAGTTGGGTGACTCACCGACAACTCTTCAATGCTGGATCTAAGAGAAGTAGAAAGATTGGTGGTTGTATTTACAAGAGAGAATTCTTTCCATCTCTTTATTTGCATGATCTTCCAGAACTTCCACCCGTCGGCTAGTATCACGTGAAAAATTATTGAAAGCCTTGATAAGATCATCTCCCTGTTGAGAAGTCATGGGAGCAGCTGGTTGAGGCTTGGGTGGCTGATCATCATCATCACTAGAAGAGGAGTAATCCACCAAACCTGTAGGTTTAATTAGGGGGGGCGGACCTAAGAGAGTGAGGAGATATGGGGGAGACACTTTTAGGAGAGTGTCGATGAGGGGAGTCCTCAATAATGGGTTCCTCAACAACCTTGTCATGTACGGGAGACGTACATGGCCAAGGTGTAGTGTCGGAGAACAAAAAATCAGTAAAGTGGGATGCTCCATCAAGTGCACCTGGTTGTGATGCACTCTCATGTGGAGTGTGGAAAAGGAGTTGTGGGAGCTCAAGGGGTGGTGAAAAGGCGCCTTGGATGGGAGACTCCAAGTCATCTTCATCAACTAAGGAAAAAGTTGATGAAGGCCCAGTTGGGATATCCCTATATACAACCGTGTCCTTTTGGGAGGGCATGGAGGAGCTAGGAAGGGTTGAGTGTTCCTTAGGTCTAGTAAGGATATTTTCAACGCTCACCGACTTTTGGGAGTCGGTGGGTGGCTTTTGTGTTATGACCCTTTGGGTACCCTTGGACTTCTTTGAGGAAGTTCTTGGGGGGCTTTTCGAGTTTCTCCGCTTTTGGGATTTCGGTGCCTGGGTAGAAGCCAAAGGCTCTTTTGGTATCGTGGCATCGGTGGGTGCGGAGGTGGATGTGCCCGGCGCTTTGGATCTCTTTCGAGATTTGGGCATATTGGTGACTCGTGGTTCAGATGGGGTGGAATCGGTGACTGAGGGTCCCCGAAGTCTGACTTCATTTTCACCTCAAGCAAGAGTTGCATTTCTTGTAAACTCAATCATGTTAGGTCTAAGGGGGTTATCAGTGGCCAAGACTCCCTTTTGCATGAGTTGTTTGCCAACTTGATGGAGAGGGAGATCATATATGATATCCTCCCTCTTTTCAAGCTTTTTAGCAAGCTTGGCATTAATAATAAAGGAGAAGAGGCGTTGGAAAGGTACCTGTGGTCGCCGATAGGTAGAAAAGGATGAGATCATCTCATTGAAGAATAGCCTGCAAAATCTATTCTTCGTTGAAATATCAATGCATGTGCCAGCTCGGTGACCTGAGATGGTGCTTGATCCGAACCTCTAATCTTCTTTCCCAGACACAAGATAAGATGAGCAAAAAAGAAATTCCAGATATTGCCCATATTTTTCCTTACCAAGGTTCCTGGACCCTTGGATTTTGGACCTCTTTTCTCTTCAAGGTAGTTCAGAGTTGACACTACCTGTTGGTGCTCATTCCCAAGGGGAAAAGTTTCATATGAATCATATGAAGGAAGGTGGAGAATGGTGCGTACATCTTTAACATTGAAGATTACATTTGGTTCATCTTCACTGAGAACAGAAGCTAATATTTGATCCGAGGAGGCATCAAAAGTGCAGGTAATCCATAAATTACCCAGAAGAAACTTGCTCATTTTGGGTTTAGCCGTAAGAGCATACTGTAGAGGACATCTTTAAAGAAACCAGCAAATCTCATTGTATTCTGGGTTAGCTTCATCAATGCCAATACGACCGAAATAGTTGCATGTAGGGAAGGTGAGTGATTCAAGGGTTAGGGATTGTTCCTCAGAAGCTTTGGACGATTTCGATGGAGAGTTGGTAGAGGACGCCATTGAAGATCTTGAGAGTTGCAGGTTTGAACTTGAGAGAGAAAGAGTGGAGAATATGAATGCGATAAAGGAGGAGAAGGAAGTGGGGGAACGGTTATTTATATGAGAGGAGGGAAACTTTGATTTTCAAAATCAATGATGACTGAGGTGATTGAAAGGTCAGAATTCCAAGGGTTTTAGGCTAAAATCGGCGCATGCTTCTGACAATAATGACGTGGATGATGTCATTATGGATAGGTTCAAAGAATCTTAGTCACCAAGATTGGTAACCTAAGGGTTATCTCCAAAGGGATAAGGAATGCGAAGGGTTTTAGAGGTGTTGTCGGTGAGTGGTACGACGTCGGTAAGTGGGAGAGACGACGTCGGTGAGTGGAGGTGACGACGTCGGTGAGTGGGCGACGACGTCGGTGAGTTCGAGGGCGGTGAGTCGATCGTTGGTGAGTATGTCGATCGTCGGAAAGGGTTGAGGGCGGCGAGGCGATCGTCGGTGAGTTGAGGGCGGTGAGGCGATCGTCGGTGAGTGTGTGGTTAGGGTTTCGTAGGAAAGGGTTTATATGGAAAACTTCGGTGAGTGTATGGTTTAGGGTTTCGTCGATGAGTGGTTTATATAGAGAGAGAGACAGTGAGGAGAGAGAGAGAGACCACGTCGGTGAGTACCTCACCGACTATATATATATATATATGTTTCTTTTATTTATTTATTTATTTACTTACTTATATATATATATATTAATCTATATTAATCATACCTAATTCACCGATGAGGAACTTTAACCTTGATTCATCAAGGGGCTTTGTGAACAGATCAACTAGTTGATAATCAGTGGGAATAAAGTGTAGTTCCACATCAACTTTAGAGACATGATCTCTTATAAAGTGATACCTGATATCAATGTGCTTAGATCTTGAATGAAGCATCGGATTGTTGGCAATGGCTATTGCGCTTGAGTTGTCACACAGTATTGGGATCTTTGAGAAAATCTGATTGTAATCACACAGCTGATTTTTCATCCACAATATTTGTGCACAACAACTTCCAGCAGCCACATATTCTGCTTCAGCTGTAGAAGTAGACACCGAATGTTGTTTCTTACTTGACCAGCTTACAAGCTTTCCACCAAGCAATTGACAATTTCCAGTTGTACTTTTTTTGTCTATTTTTGAACCTGCAAAATTAGAATCAGAGTACCCGATGAGATCGAAACCTGAGTCTTTGGGATACCAAAGACCCAGATTTATGATACCTTTTAGATACCGAAAATCCCTTTTCATAGCAGCTAGATGTGATTCCTTAGGATTTGCTTGATATCGAGCACACAGACAAGTAGCAAACATTATATCAGGTCTACTTGCAGTAAGATAAAGAAGAGATCATATCATGCCTCTATAATTTGTAATATTATCAGACACACCATCAGGATCAGAATAAAGTCTAAGAGGAAGAGCCATAAAAGTTTTCATGGTAGAGCAAGTATCAAGTTGAAACTTTTTCAGAAGGTCTTTAATGTATTTACTTTGATTAATGAAAATACCTTCTGGAGACTGTTTACTTGCAAACCAAGAAAGAAAGTTAGCTCCCCCATCATGCTCATTTCATACTCTTTTTGCATGAGGGAGCTAAACTCATCACACAGAGATTCATCGGTGGCTCCAAAAATAATATCATCAACATAGATTTGTACAAGATTAATATTATCTTGTGATTTCTTGAAGAAGAGAGTGTTGTCAACTTTTCCTCGTATGTACTCATTTTTAAGAAGATAGTCTGAGAGAGTATCATACTAGGCACGAGGAGCTTGCTTCAGTCCATATAGAGCTTTATCCAGCCGATACACATGATATGGATGGACTGGATCTTCAAACCCAGATGGTTGCTTCACATACACTTCTTCAGCTAGCTCACCATTTAGGAAGACACTTTTGACATCCATTTGGAATACCCGAAAATTCTTGTAAGCTGCATGGGCAAGAAATATTCGGATAGCTTCCAATCTGGCAACAGGAGCAAAAGTTTCATCATAGTCAATTCCTTCCTCTTGCCGATATCCTTGAGCAACCAACCTTGCTTTATTTCTTGTGACAGTTCCTTCTTCATCCATCTTGTTTCGGAACACCCACTTTGTTCCTATAATAGTTTTGTTAGATGGACGAGGAACTAACTTCCAGACTTTGTTCTCTCAAATTGTGAGAGTTCTTCTTGCATGGAAATTACCCAGCTAGGATCAGCTAGGGCTTCATTAATCAGCTTAGGCTCAACAATAGAAACAAAGTTGACATATAAGCACAGGTTGCTGATGCCTCTTCTTGTTTTAACACCAACTTGAGGATCACCTATGATTTGATCTATTGGATGATTCATGGTCCATTTTAGTGTAGGAGGCAAGGGAGGAGGTATAGAAGAAGATGAGGTAGGAATTTGAGATGGTGAGGGTAGGTTAGAGGGATATATGGTGTTTAGATGGGTATGTTCTCCTGAAGAATCAGTTTTAGGAGGTGGAGAAGAAGGAGAAGGTTCTGGAGATATGGTGGTGTTGATGGGAGGCTGAGAAGAGTTGTTATCTTGTTGACTTGAAGGATTAGGTTGAGAGGGAGATGGAACTTCACCAACACATGAGTTTATCCATAGATTTAGTTCTTCTTCATTACAAGCTAATGAAGATGTTTCAAACTCATCAAACTTCACATGCATAGATTCATCTATGCATTGTCTTCTGAGGTTGTAGATTCTGAAGGCTCTTGAGGAGAGAGAGTAGCCCATGAAAATTCCATCATCAGACTTTGGATCAAAATTTCCAAGTTGTTCCCTATCATTTAGCATGTGACAAGCACAACCAAATACATGGAAGAAGTCGATTGCAGGTTTCCTACCATGGAAACCTTCATAAGGAGTCTTGTCATGCCTTTTGACTATGATCGACCTATTTTGAGTAAAGCATGTAGTGTTAACTGCTTCAACCCAAAAATAGGTTGGCAACTTGGATTGACTCAGCATTGATCTTGCAGCTTCACACAGCGTCCGATTCTTTCTTTCAACAACACCATTTTGCTGAGGAGTGCGAACGGCAGAGAAGTTCTGAGAGATTCCTTTTAAGTCAAAGAAATCTTTAAGAGCAACATTTTTGAATTCTGTGCCATTATCACTTCTGATAGACTTCACCAGTTTACCATTCATGTTTTCAATCTTTCTAGTAAACCTGATGATTTCTTCAGCAGCATCACTTCTGTGTTTTAGAAAGAACACCCAAGTATATCTAGAGAATTCATCAACAATTACTAGCATATACTTTTTACCACCTAGACTAGGTGTGCTTACTGGACCACACAGATCCATGTGAAGCATTAGAAGAGGTTGAGAGATAGATGAGCATTGTTTTGTTTTAAAGGAAGTTTTGGTGAGTTTTCCTTTTTCACATGCTCCACACAGCTTTTCTTTCTCAAAAACTATTTTCCGCATTCCAACAACCAGATCTTTGTTGGAAAGTTTATTCAAGGTTTTAAAATTTAGATGAGGGAACCTTTTATGCCACAGCCAACTTTGTTTGGCTAGTTCTTGAGAAAGGAGACACATAGCTTCTCCAATGGCATTTTCCTTCATGTTGATTATGTATAGATCGTTCATTCGGGTTCCTGCCAGTAAAACTTTATTCTGCACATCAAAGACCAAACAAACACACAGTTGAAACATGACCTTATATCCCAAATCACATATTTGGCTGATGCTCAGTAAGTTGTACATTAACCCATCAACATGAGCTACTTTAGAGAAAGTGATGGTTCCATTTGATATGGTACCATAACCTTTGGTGACACCTTTCCCATTTCCTCCAAAAGAAACAGTGGGTCCCTTTTCTTTTGAGAAGTTAGAGAGAAGAAGTTTGTTTCCGGTCATGTGCCTTGAACAGCCGCTGTGTGTGTACCATATATGATCTTTGTTTGGTACCTGCACCCATAAACAAATTTTGACTTTTGGTACCCATTTTTAGGTGGGTCGTTTGGGATTAGAAGGCATTTTGTTTTTATGGAGGTCAAAATCTTTCGGGCAATCTTTAGCAAGATGGAGAGTGTTGCCACAATTGTAGCATTTCTTTATAGTAAAGGCCCTTTTGAAATCCATACTGTCAAAACTTTGAGCATAAGTCGGTGACTGAGAAGAGGAGGGGTGACCGACACCTGGTCTTGGTCCAAGAATACGTTTACCGAGATTTTTTGATCTCTTCAAATTTACTGATCTAGGAATGAAGTCAGTAACTATCTGAGATTTCCTTTTGGATGAAAAATTTGGTTTAGAAATATTTTTCTTTTGAAAAGTAGAAAATCTTTTTGTAGCAGGGTACTCAGGAACATTTGATGAGTCATGAGAGTACCTTGACTCATGAAGACTTAGAGAATTCAGGAGTCTTTGAATGGGTTTGGAAGAAGAAGAGGAAGAGCTTGGAAGAGTTGAAACTTTTGAAGGCTCAGGAGAGGATTCTTTGGCTTTTACAAAAACTCCAAACTTCTTGGCATTGGACTCTACCTTTAGCATATCTAACAAGTCTATTGAATGGACAGAAGTGGAATCCTCAGATGAGTAATCTAAAAGATCATCATCGTCATCGGAGAAGAAACCAGCAGGAAAGCCTTGACATTCAGATGATGGAAGTGAAAGGTCAGAAGGTTGAGGATCATCTTTTCCATAACCAAGTCCACACTTGTCTTTACAAGAGATTTGATCTAGAAGAATCTTTTCAAGATTTTTAATTGATTTAGTCCATTTAGAGAGAACCTCCTGTTCCTTTTCAAGAGTATTTGAGATCTTTGTTTTCTCTTCAGAAAGACTGTCATTTAAATACCTTAGGTTTTGTAGATCAACTTTCATTTCGTCAAAGTCCTTGAGTTTAGAAAAGCAAGATAGAAGTTGATCATTTAAACATTTTATATGCATGTCAGCCTTTTTCTTTTGATCCTTTAAGTTGTAAAAGTCAATAGTTAAAGAATCAAAGGCATCAACCTTTTGATCATCAGAGAGAAAGGTAAAGGGATGTACCTGGGGCTTGGTTCCCGAAGTTGATCCCTTAGTAGAGACAAGAGCAGTGTAGAGTGACTTTTCCATATCTTCCAACTCATCAATTTTGGCCATAAGGCACTTCGTGACATATTCACTCTCACTTTTCAGAAGTTTGCTCATCTTCCCAACAATGAGTCTCAACAACCAAAGTTTTTCCTTTTCCCTCTTATATTTAGCTTTGTATTTCTTATATCCAGAGGTTTCTTTTGATTCAGGACTTTCCTTAGAAAAACGGCTATTTCGCTCTTCAGACTTCCTATAAGCTGATTTGGAGAAGTCATGGCCAGAAGAAGAAGAAGACTTGAGTTTAGAGAAAATTTTGGATCTGCATTCAGAGGCAAAGTGACCCTTCTTTTCACAACTGAAGCATTCTTCATTTGCTTTGTCAGAAGAGGGTTTTTGAGAAAAATGTTTTCTTTGAAATTTAGAGCGGCTGGAAGAAAATCTTTTATTTTTAAGGTTTCCAGCGATTATTGCCATACTATCAGACAGTATGTCAATGGCTGATTCTTCTCCCTCATCATCAGCAGCACTGTAGTACGTATCTGATAGATGAGATGAATCTTCCGTAATATCATTTTCAGATTCAGAAGAGGGATAGGTGATTCTAGGAACACATGAAGAAGATTTAGAATCACCTATTAAAGCAACAGAGGAAGACTTAATATCCTTTAAGAGAGATTTTCTTTGGTTCTTGGTTTGTTCATAATGAAGAAGAGTTCCATAGAGAGCAGTTAAAGACATTATATCAAGATCCTTGGTTTGCTTAATGCAAGTGCATATGGTTTCCCAGAAGTCTGGGAGGCAGTCCATAAACTTGCAGAGAACCTCTTCATTATCATAAACTTTTCCTAGAACCTTGAGATCATTTAAAAGAAAGTTAAAGTGATTAATAGACACAGAGGGATTCTCCTTTTTCATAGGAGAATAGTTCATACTTTCTAACAATACATATCTTGTTGGATTTCTTAACTTCTTTAGTACCTTCATATAAGATACTCAAAGTGTCCCACATTGCTTTTGCAGTAGAAAGGTTTAGAAGAGAATGATATACTTCATCAGGAAGAGATAATGCTAGAGCTGATTTTACCTTGGTGTCTAATGCAACCAGACGTTTATCATCTTCATTATATTTATTTGGTGGTTTGATGATATATTTTCCTGTTGCATCACTCCTATCATCATCAGATTCTATATCTTTTCCCTCAGTATCTTTTAGCGGGCCAAAGCGAGCCCATATTTTTGAAATGATAGGTCCCTCACACAGAATTTTAGGATACCTACAATCAATCCCTTCTAAGAACAGTAACATACGACTTTTCCATAACCCAAAGTTATTTGGATTAAACCTTGGGGGTTTGGCTAAAGAGCCTAAATCGTATGTACCAGCGAAAGGATTTTGTAGAGCACCTTCAATAGATGGAGGAGTAGTAGCCATCACAGATCTAGTTTATTGATTTAAACTAACTGCTCCGATACCACTTGTTAGTCCCTGTTGAGAGATGGCTATGTAAGTGAGGGTTTGTAGAGGGGGTGGGGGGTTGAATACAAACACACAAATTTTTACTCTTTTAAATTTCTTAATATAAATATTAAAAATTTACACACAGAAGTTTGTTGCGAAAAAGAATAGACACACTATTCTAACAAACTAAACACATGAAACACATGATAACAGTAATTAACTTGTACACTAAGGAAGTTAAAATAAAACTGTTAGAACACACAGGATTGCCGAAATCAAACAAATGATCACTCAGAGGATTTGTTGAAAGCGTGAGATTTATGGGAAGCACTTCATCTCCTTTTATAGTGCCCATGCATGGGATGCAAGTGGACAACTGTCAAGGATTCATTAGCTGGAGGTATATCTGATGGACAAAGGAGGATGCCACTCCCTTTGTACTAGGTTAATGGATGAACCATTCTTTGTAGCATGCAAGGTCAAATAACTTTATCTCTTTTTCTTCATGCTCTGTGAAGTCCCATCAAACGTTTTAGCTTAAAGACAAACATCCTTTTTAGATGAGTAAAAAGAGAATGTCTCAATTTAAGGTTTGCTACCCAATTTCTTGCTGCACACGTATCTTGCATTTATTGTGTCATAAGAACTTATCTCTGAAAATTGCTGGATGATACATGGAACCATGTATCACATCGGTTAGTGCCTTATAAAGTTGGTATTTATAAGTGTACACATTGCTTGGTGATCCTCATTTTTCACTAAGTGTTGGCAAGTGTACATCCTTGTATTGATGACTTGTTATCACAACCTTAAAGAAAGGCAACTGCAATTTTTTGTGACCAAAGATGAAAATCGGTGACCTCCATGTAATGTCGGTGACCTCCATGTACCATGTCGGTGACCTCATCTTTTAGGTCGGTGACCTCATCTTGTATCGGTGACCCAATACAACGTCGGTGACCCAATCCTCATCTTGATTCGGCAAGTGGTCTGAATATTAATGTTAGTTGGTACATCAAAAATTCCACATTTTGATGTACAACCCTTGATTGGATAGTCTTCGATTTTCTTATACTTGATGTATATTTCAGACCTTAAAAAGAACCTGTAAAAGATCACTCAAATAATAGAGAAGGTTCATCACCAAATCATCGGTGACCCAACAGAAATGTTAACCCTAAATCCCAAGGTATATATAAGTGTAGGAAGGAGTAATAGTTGGCTATTCTCCTCATTTTCAGAAATTTTTGTATGTGTTTTTGAGGGTGAAACGTCAAGAGCAAGTCCAGGAGAAGAGAAGGCAAGCAACTCATCATTTTCAGGTATTCCACTTCATCCTCTTCATCTCTTAGCTTAGTTGAGTCATTTGCGATGTTTAGAACCATTGGGGGTTTTGAGTTTTGATTGATAATCAATATATAAAGTTCTCAAATCAATGGATATGAGATGAGTAGATGTATTAGAGTTGTGAATTCCATCGTTGTTGTTGTTCTCATTTTTCATTTGGGGTTTATATTTAAGAAAACCCACCATGGATGAACTTTGTTTCTTCATAAGGAAGGAATCCATGGATTCAAATGCATGAAATTGGATTGGTGTTGTTAAGGATGATCCCTCAAGTATTGGGTTGAATTTGGTGGATTTTAGATACTTAAAATCAAGTTTTAGGCCTTAGAATGGTGTTTTTGGGGTTTTTGGTTCGAGTAGGAAAGTGCAGGGCAAACAGTGAGTCCCGCGACTTGGCCCACGACTTCAAGCCGCGCGGCAAGCCGCGTAACTCACTGTTTCAGCATTTTGAAGTTTTTGCTTAAAGGTCAATTAAGTGGGTTAAGTGGTGTCCTAGCCTTAAGGGTTTATAGGTGGGATTTGTGGAAGTATAATTGGGTCATTAACTTGTAGTTAATTGATCTAAATCAGGTATTCGATTGGTGAGATCGTAGTAGGAAAAGGGTATAAAACAGTTTGGCAATTCAGGTGAGTTCCCCTGACTTAAACTACACTTTTGTCAAAGGTTTGATTTATGAAACTGATCATGGTGTTTAATTTGGAAGCATGTTAAACGAGTTATACTTCTTGTTGATTCATATAAATATTATATGCTAAATTGACCTGGATATCGCAATATGCCTAGGTAGAATGGACATGTACACAGGAGAGTGGGTGTACCTCGAGATGGTGCAGATCTCTTGGGGGTTATATTTCGTACGCCTCGAACTCGTTTGAGGTATACGACGTACCCACATGTGGCAAGTTTGCGGGTAATGATTAAGGAGTCATATGTGGCAAGTTTATGACTTACATGGATTGTTCTACTTCCTTGTACATGGTCCGTATTTGAATTGTTGCTTCCTAATCTTTTAAAAAGTTATTTCCTCGGATTTAAATGTTTTATCTATAACTGCGGTTTATCTGGGAATTCAAGACCTTGTGGTCTAACCCTCGCTTTTCAAAAACTAAAACCATTTTCAGGTAAAGGCTTGGTCGAGAGTTCGTCCAAGGGAAAGGGTACGATGTGAGCTGGTCGAAGAGAAGATCGGATGGCATAGAGACTTACTTAGCTTAATAATTCTCAACTGTGGATAGTTTTATTTTCCGCTGCAAAACATTGGGATGTAATAGATATTAGACCTTTATTGGTATTTTAAGTTATCTATTTATGTTGGATTTCATTTTATGGAAATTGGGTTGTTACAACAATTCACCCCCATTGGGAGACAGCATCCTCGCTGACACCAGTCTGGTTCCCGCTCTGATGTCATCTATAACATCCCAGGTCAATCGTACAAGATATTGTCCGTTTTGTCCACACACTTGGACCCACAGTTTTAAAAGCGTCTAATAGAGGAAGTATCAAGTCCTTTATAAGACAACCTTTGTTCTCCTCCCCAACCAATGTGGGATATTACAGATAAAATTGTTTGAACACATTAGGCATAACTCCAATACTTTTTATTTGTCGGCATATGCATCAAGTCCTTGTCATGGAATGACTCTTGTGACACTATGGAGAGTTGAATGCTAGTTAGAGGCACGATAAGTAATTAGCAAATTGGAAACGTCTTCCTCATTTGGAGATAGACTTTATTATGTTTTAGTAACACCCGAGATTGACTTAGTCTTTATGTAAGGCTTGATCTATCAATTATTGATGTTAAATTTAGATTTGATATTTGAGTTAATTTAAGTATTGATTTATAGTAAGTGATTCATCATTTATTTGATGTATTACAAAAAAAAAATTGTCGCTCTTTCCAGAGTTTTTTCAGGTGTTACATAAAGGGCATAACCAAATCCGTTACAAAAATGAAAGGGAAAGAACAAATCTGTTATAAAATTGAAAGCATATGGAATGACCAAATCCATTATAACAATGAACGTGCCAATGGCGTGTAGCTCAGTTGGTTAAGGGGTGAGGAGATGTTTGCTTCAATAGTCCGTTGGTCATGGGTTCAATCCCATGCCCCCTCGCAATCGCTTTGCCGCTGAGTGAGTCAGGTATGCCCTTCACATTGGGAATTGGTAGCCTGTGTGGATCGGTTTTGGTGTCTGAAAAATATACGTTTTGCTCCAATTATAAAAATGAACGCATAAGGGAGAGGAATGACACTTTACTTATTACCTCTCACTAACAACACTCTAATTGACGGTGTTATTAGAAGTGTTCTATTAACAAAATAAAACTACAAAGATACTCTTTGTTAATAGTTATGTTCAAAAACCTTACTTGTTAATTTACATGAACCAAATTTACATTTAACTAAAAATATTTAATAATAGTATTGCATCCGTTACGTTTTTTATATATATTATGATAACATATATTTTTGATCAAAATCTTTGAATCCATCACTAATCAAACTCAATTTTCTAAGGGGAATGAATGAGGTTGAAGGTAAAAAGTAAAAGTGTGTTGATTGGTCATTTTCATTAAATTTATCAACCTATCAATGATTTATCCTAATCATACTCCAACCATTCAAATATTTGGCAACGACTTGCCAACACCCTTTTGACCATTAACTCTATATATTAAATTTATTAGTTTTATCATCAAATTTATTATATATATATATAAGTTTATAATAATAGAGGAAAGTTCAAATGTGAACTCATTTTTTGTTGTGAACGTGAGGACGAATCTTAGCCACTTATCCGGTCAATAAAGGCAGCTTTGACCTAGTTCCCCTCCTTTAATAATCTCCACCCTCCCATGAATCGCGTCAATCCTCCGTGATCGCGTCCACCATAACCGAAGATGTGTGGCTGAAATTCGTCCTCACGTTCACAACCAAAAATGAGTTCACATTTGAACCTAACCCTATAATAATATTATTAAGGGATGTTTAGTTCAACCATGTAAATGTCAAAGAAAATGAAAAAAAAAATGACATGAAATGGAATGGAATGAATTTGCATTCCTATGGTTTAATCTGAAATAAAAACTTGGACTTGTAAATGAATGAGTCCATTATAATATATAAATCAAACAATATATTTTAGTTTCATTTTATTGATTATTACTTAATATCTCTTATAAAACACCAGTTAAAAGATAATAATATTTGACAAGAATGTTATATAAGAATGTTATATTTCATCTGGTTATACATATAGATGTAGTGGTTACTGTGCCTCCAAAAAATAACACAACTGATTTTGAAATTGTATATTTACAGAAACAATAATTACACATTAAACGAATGTTAATTGAATACCTTTAAAGCCCTTTGAAGTTTTAAGCATTATTTTACTCGTTGTATGTAAGAACCCTAGATATTTCTCTAAAGAATAGTTCTAATCGATATTTACCTAACATTTTAGGAATCACTTAAAATCTTGAATGAGATAACTTTATCATAAGAAAACTGAGTTTTACAACATAGACGGATTATTTTATTTTTCCTTTTTCCGTTAGAAATGTATAACTTTTTTGCAAGTCCCATGGAATTTTCATTTTCGAATAGCATGTTGTTGAATACATACCCGCGTATCTAATTGTTTTAAATGTCAAACTAACATATCACCATGTTTATGACAACAAATACAGGTTGGTGATTTCTAGTGAAATCCTCGGTTAACTTATAACACAGACTAGGAAGTGTGAATTGGACACTCGCATAAACTGACTAGAAATTGGGATCGCTGGATTTCACGCCTAAACAAACGAAATTTAAGAGAGTCGACACTAAGGATTTTAGTCTCAGGTAATTAACAATAGGTATTTATCAGTGTTTGCAAACATTGGTAAATGGTGTATCACATGGTTAGTACCTTATGAGAATCAACTAATGAAACTACCCACCGATATACTTCAACTAAGTTGGTGTTTGGTTCGCATAATGTTTTTGGATGCAATGAAATCTGTCAAAAAACTTAATTTTGAATTAATTGGATTGGAATTTGTCGAGGTTGACCACCTGTTTAGTTGGCAAATATTGGAATAAATCTGTTAAGAAATTGGAATTTGTCTGTTTGGTTCACAGAATGTAGCTTTGGAATTGGAATAAAATATTGGTAAATGACCAAAATTCCTTTTTTTGAAACTAAAAACTCTTTAATAAAATAACCATTTAATATGTAAAACAATATAAAATGGACAACCCAAATATAACTATAAACCAAACAACATTTGTAAATCGATATTAAAATTGTCTCAAGATAGCTAATTCTTCATCATGTAAAATAAATACATAACATACATAACTTAGTGATTATTATTAATTAAGAAAATTAAATATTATAAATATTAAGACAAATTTCATAAAAATATATTCGAAAAATATAATAAAAACAAAAGTATTGTTGGGTATTTGTCTTGTCCCACATAGAAAGACTCCTAAAATATGTAGTGCCTTATTAACCCAAACCCATTTCTCCTATGAAAATGGTTTGACCATCTAGTGGGCCTTGAGACATATTAAATGTCAAGAAGGCCTTGGGGTCTCTTGGTTTGATAAGGAAATGGATGCTGACGGTTCGACCACAGTGACCCGCGTGACTTACTGTTTTGCGGAAACAGAGGCTGACGCGGCTTCCTGCGCGGCCTTCTCGCATAAGTACCCGCGTCACACACTGTTCGACAGTTTCTTCTGTTGGTTAACTGCAGTTATGAGGCATACATATAAATACCTCATTTGTTCACGAATTTTGACATATTTTTACAAACAAAATTTTGGGTTCTCTCTCTATTGTTTTTCAAGATTCTTTATGGAAGCATTTAATTGATTCGTCGGGTTCAAGTCACACACTTGAACGGATTGTTGAATCCTCTAGATAGACGTCCAACGAAACGACAATACACGGGACGAATTTCTGTCTAAGGACACTGCAATTGCAGGCCTCAATCCGCGTTATCTTCATCAATTTGCATCGATTATCGAGTTAGTCATTAATTTCTTGTTGTTTCGATTGTATAAACAAGTATATACATATATATATATATAAATATAATTCTATTTTTTCGATTTTATATATTAGTTGGGTCAACGTTTTCAATATCGTGTAACGAATTTCTGATTCGTGTATCTAAGTTCTAACAATCTTAGACAGATATTTCATTGACGGACGATGGATCAATCTTCCTTATTGAAAACGCATGTGGAGAAACCCGAAAAATTCAAGGGTTCGGATTTTAGAAGATGGCAACAAAAGATGCTTTTCTACTTGACAACACTAAAGGTGTCCAATGTGCTTACCGATCAAGCACCCACACCACCGGTCGGAGAAAGAGAAAACCCCCAATCCAAATTGAAGTTGCTGCATTCCAACGATCCTTGGATAATTGGAACAACAATGAATATAATTGTCGAAATTATATTCTGAATGCTTTGGATGATGGTCTTTATGACATATACTCATCCTTAACTACAGCAAGGGAAATTTGGGAATCGTTAGAGTCAAAATACAAGACGGAAGTCGCATGCTCCAAGCGATTTATTGTGGGGAAATTCTTGAATTTCAAGATGAACGAATCAAAACCGTTCGTGAAACAAGTAGAAGAACTTCAAGTCTTGGTCCATGAACTTGACGTCGAAGGTATGGGTATTAACTCAAACTTTCTTGTTGGTTCCATTATTGATAAACTCCCTCCATCATGGAATTTTTTTAAACTTTGTCTTAAACATTTGACCGAGGAAATGACGTTTGAGCAACTCATACTCAAACTTTGGGTGGAGGAGGACAATCGGATGAACGAGAAAGCGGATGCAACCTCGTTGGAGCCAAGTGCACACATAGTCGTCGGAAGCACGTCAAAGACAAAGTTCCAAAAGGCAAAAGGGAAGGCTGTGGGTGGCAAGCATCATACTTATGCCACCAATACACTATCTACTCAAAAGAAGCCTTTCAAGAAACGTGTCTTAAGTTGCTAGGTTTGTGGCAAACCTGGTCGTCGTGCCAAGGATTGCTGCCATAGAAGAGACCATGGAGGCGTCGGAGGAGGAGGTGTCGGTGGCAACCCACCCCAAGCTAATGTTGTTCACTCTCCAACTCAAATTATTGGAGTAGTTGAGGCTTTTATGGTCGCTAACTTGACCGAATGGTGGGTTGATACTGGTGCCACAAAGCACATTTGTAACTCAAGGAGCCAATTTGTTACTTATCAAAAGTTTGATGATGCTGATGAATCAATGTATATGGGGAATGCCACCATGTGAAAGGTGGAAGGAAGAGGAAAGGTGAATCTCAAGCTAACATGCGAAAAGGAACTCGTACCCACCAATGTCTTGCATGTGTCGGATATGGTGAAGAGTTTGATTTCTGGACCCATACTTAGTAACAAAGGCTTTAAGATGGTGTTTGAATCTGACAAATTAGTACTTACTAAGGATGGGGTGTATGTGGGAAAGGGCTACCTAAATGAGGGGCTCTTTAAGCCAAGTCTTGTACCAAACAATTACAATGTAAATATTGTAAATAGCAATAAAATCACAGGCTCTATCTCTGCTTTCATGTACATGCTTAACTCGTCTTCTTTATGGCATTCTCGTCTAAGATATGTAAATTATCGATCCTTAGAAAGGATGATGAAACTTGGATTATTACCTAAATATTCAATGAACAATAAAGACTAAATGTGAGGTATGTGTTGAATCTAAATACACAAGCCATCCTCATAAATCTGTAGAAAAATCCAATGAAGTACTTGGATTAATCCACAACGATTTATGTGACTATAAAGCTACTGCCACACGCAGGGGAAAGAATTATTATGTATTATTTGTTGATGACTGCAGCAAATTTTGCTATGTATACTTAAAATACATACAAAAGATGAAGCCTTAAATATGTTTAAAATATATAAAGCCGAGGTTGAAAATCAACTTGATAAAAAGATAAAAATTCTAAGATCCGATAGAGGAAGAGAATACGAATCTAAGGATTTTGCAGAATTTTGTTCTCATCATGGCATTATTCACCAAACCACGGCTCCCTACACTTCATAACAAAATGGAGTAGCCGAAAGGAAAAATCGGACATTGAAAAACATGATTAATTCAATGTTGATTACATCGGGAGCACCACATAGTTTGTAGGGTGAAGCATGCCTAGCTGCAAACATGATACTTAATAAAATTCCTCATAAGAAGAGTGATAAATCACCATATGAGTTATGGAAAGGCAAATTACCTTCTTATAAAAGGATGAAAGTGTGGGGTTGCCTTGCAAAGGTTCAAGTACCTTTACCAAAAAGGACAAAACTTGGACCTAAGACCATTGATTGCATATACCTTGGTCCTACAAGTAATAGTGTTGCTTATAGATTCTTAGTCTATATGTCAAATGTCGAAGATATCCATAATAACACAATATTGGAATCAATCAAGGCAGAATTCTTCGAACACATTTTTCCTTATAAGGATAAAGAGAAAGGGATCTCGAATCCTTGGAAAAGAGTGTGTGAAGAAGATGACATCGATAATAATGCACAACTTGATGAATAGAATACTTCTAAGGCTCAAGAAAACTTAGAACCTAGAAGAAGTAAAAGCGGAAAGGTTGCTAAAGACTTTGGACCTGATTTCATGACATATCTTGTCGATGAAGAACCTCAAACCTATAGGGCCGCCATCGAATCTTCGGAGGCACCCTATTGGAAAGAGGCTATTCAAAGTGAAATAGATTCCATAGTACAAAACAATACATGAATATTGGTGGATTTACCAACGGGTCACAAGGTTATTGGTCATAAATGGATCTTCAAGTTGAAACTAAGACCCGATGGCACTATAGACAAATATAAAGCTCGATTAGTGGCCAAAGGATTCCGTCAAAAAGAAGGTCAAGATTTCTTGATACCTACTCACCAGTGAGAAGAATCACATCCATTAGGACATTGATGGCTATCTCAGCCATTCACAATCTCCAAATACATCAAATGGATGTGAAAATGACTTTCTTAAACGGTGAATTGGATGAAGAAATATATATGCAACAACCGGAAGGTTTTGTTGTAAAAGGCCAAGAAAATAAAGTATGCAAGCTAGTCAAGTCTCTATATGGACTTAAACAAGCCCCAAAGCAATGGCATGAGAAATTTGCTGATACTCTTCTATCAAATGGTTTTCACATAAATGAATGTGATAAGTGTGTTTATATGAACAAGAATGCATATGTAATGATATGCCTCTATGTAAATGATATGCTAATCATGGGGACCAATCTAGATGTAATCAATCAAACCAAGAAGATGTTGCACTCCTCATTCGATATGAAGGATATGGGAGAAGCATATGTAATTCTTGGGATAAAGATCCAAAGAGATACTAATGGTTACATACTTACTCAATCACACTTTGTTGAGAAAGTACTCCGGAAATTTGTTCACTATGATGATAGAACGGTAGTCACTCCATTTGATCCTTCTAATCACCTTAAGAAGAATCAAGGGGATAGTGTTTCTCAACTTGAATATACTCAAGTGCTTGGGAGCCTAATGTACATCATGAATTGTACAAGACCGGATCTCGCATATACCGTGAGTAGACTTAGTCGATACTCGCATAACCCCGACAAAGATCATTGGTATGCACTCATACGTGTACTTCAGTATTTGAAGTAAACAATGAATTATGGGTTATATTACACTAAATATCCTCCCGTATTAGAAGGATATTGTGATGCGAGTTGGATTTCCAATCACTATGAAAGTAAGTCTACAAGTGGCTATGTATTTACACTTGGTGGTGCAGCCATTTCTTGGAAATCATCAAAGCAAACCGTGAACACACGGTCAACCATGGAAGCAGAATTTGTAGCCTTAGACAAAGCCGTTGAAGAAGCCGAATGGCTTAAAAGCTTCCTAGAGGGTATTCCCTTGTGGCCAAAGCCTGTCACTGCCGTTTGCATTCATTGTGATAGCATGGCTGCTCTCACAAGAGCCAAGAACCAAATCTATAACGACAAATCTAGACATATAAGGCGACGCCACAAAATAATACGTGATTTGCTCAATAATGGGATCATATCCATCGACTACGTAAAGTCAAAGGAAAATATTGTAGATCCTTTGACAAAAGGCCTAAGTAAAGAGCAAGTTTCGTACACATCGAAGGGGATGGACTTAAAGCCAATCCAATGAGTTATTACTGGGCGAAAACCTAACCTAGCAACAATGGTGATCCCATGGTCTAGGTTCAATAGGACAACTAGTTGAGGAACGCTCAAGCCCAAATACACAGGTACGCCCATTCCTATTATGTTATGTTTCGTTATGTTTAGTGTATTTCCGTTGATGATTAAGGGTTGAATTTTACATTCTTAATAATGTTGATAGATATTATAGTAGGATAATACAGAATATTCTTGATCAACGTTACCTATATGAGATTGATGTGGGGTAGCATCTTTAAAGACGGATATGGCTACGTCTTCTAAAATTGGCTTGAAGAAGGAATTGTTCACGACAGAAATGGACACAACGGTAAGAATCATATTATGCCTTAATATGATTGTTAGGATCCAAAGAATCCTATGTTTGGAATGTTTTGTAAAGTCATTATTCAGATATTCTGAAGTTCAGAATAAAAGTTCTGAAGTTCTGAAGATAACTTCTGAAGACAGAAAAGTTCTGAAAGACAACTTCTGAAGAAGTTCTAAAGAATTCAGAAGTGGTTCTGAAGTGAAAGTTCAGAAGTTCTGAAGAACTTCTGAATAGAGTTTTTGATGACGTGTCTTAATGTAATTGGTCTGTGATTTAAATACATGTAACTGTAGCTTTACCTTTGTAGTATATATAGAGAGTCTGTTAGACAGTTAGGAGTTGAACATTAATAGAACACCACACATGAGAGTCGTTTAAAGGTGTAAGTGTGTGTTTCTCTATAAAGCTTTCTACAGTTATAATAAAATGAGGATTCGTTGAGCATTCTATATCAGATCTGTTGTAATATGGATCTAACAATGATATGTGTGATACTCATTATCTCGACTTACTATACAACGTGGTTAGTTCAAGACTATACGTCACCACCCACAAAGTAAGTCCGATGGATACTCACTATGATAGGTTCAAGTCATTTGGACACCTTATCTAATGCATGTCATATTTAGTTCCTGAAATAGAATAATAAGAACATGGGAATTAACTTATTTTCTATTCAAATGTGGGGTATTGTTAGAGTTTGAATAGACAATGTGGGGTATTGTTGGGTATTTGTCTTGTCCCACATAGGAAGACTCCTAAAATATGTAGTGCCTTATTAACCCAAACCCACTTCTCCTATCAAAATGGATTGACCATCTAGTGGGCCTTGAGACATATTAAATGTCAAGAGGGCCTTGGGCCTTGTGGCTCTTGAGACATATTAAATGTCAAGAGGCTGACGCGGCTTCCCACGCGGTCTACCCGCGGGAATGCCCGCCTCACTTTTAGGTCTAAGATTTTATTGTGTCAAAATAAGGAAAGGAGTTGCATTAATTGTAAAAGGAAGTTTATAATTCCTTAAGCTCTTTCCTTCCTTAATTAGATCAGACCTTTAATTATAAATAGGAGTTTAGGGGTAACCATAATAGATGTCGATTACTATAGAGCCGATATTCTGTTTATCATTATTGTAATCGTACAAAGTGAAATATACGACTATGAAGCTGCTATATTATTTGTGTTCTTATTGTTTTATTTGATATATTCATTGTGCTTGCATATATTGGGATCAACAAGTGGTATCAGAGCAGAACGATCTGAGTTTTGGCTATTTTCTGAAGAAATCATCACAAACAGAAGGTAAATTCTTGATTTATGCTTTCTTGAGTTTTTCTCGATTCATACATCTTACTCTTCACCCGATAAAACTTCTTAAAATTCCAGATTTGTTTTTTCGTCTATACCTTTTACTCGATAAATCACTATCCTGCTTTAATTTAAATTTTTGTCGATTCAAAAGTTCAATAAACTTGATTTTTATTCAAACTATTTAATCTGTTTTAATTAAAATTATTCTAGTTTATTTTGATTACTTTTGAAACTCTTTACATAAGAAAACTCAGGAACTAGTGACTCTTGCAGCTTTTCTAACTAAAGAATTCTCAAGTAAAAAATCTTAAACTCTAGTAATTTTAATTTTTATTCTTTACTGAACAAATAAGAAACTCGAGAACTTAGCTATTGTTGTCCATAAAAAGACTTGTTCTTTTTAGTCAAGAACCCTTTGTTCTTGTTTTATGGTTTATCAGTTAAAGAAAATTCAGATTAAATATCCTTGAATTTTTATCGAGTCCTTATCAATCGACAAAATTTTTTATCGAGTCATCTGTAATCGATATAAAAAAAATTTGGTACGATTTTTTGCCAAAGAATTTTTATCGAGTCTTTGTCAATCGATAAACATTAGTTACCGACTCTTTTCTGATCAATAACTTCTGTTCATCGACTCAATAGTAAGTTTTATCGAGTCCCTTTAACCCGACAAAAAATTGTTATCGTGCCCCAATTACCCGACAAAAACTCTTGTCATCTCAACCCGATAAATTTTTTTTGTCGACCCTCCTTCGATCGAGAAAAACTTTTTGTTTGTCAAAAACAACCCAGAAAATTTCCAAAACTTACTGATCGTGATCATCATGCCAAGTACAATGAATACACGCGAAGCTATGGCCATTGGTTCAGACATGAAACCCCCAATTCTGTTCCCCGGAGAATACTCTCAGTGGAAGGACCGATTTCTCGATTTCATTGAACGTAGTGATTACGCCGATGAAATCATGAGTTCTATCAAGGACGGTCCTCCACCACCTTTCTATTAAGAATTCCCTACTATGCCAAATGCCACTCCTCCGGTCACTGCCACAAGAGGAGTAAAACCAAAAGCTTCATGGGATGCCACGGAAAAGAAAATCATGAAGGGTGATCAGCTAGCTCGCTCGTTCCTTCTAATGAGCCTCCCAAATGATATCTACATGAGCATCGATAGCCACAAAAGATCTGCCAAAGAGATGTGGGAAGAAATCAAAAAATTTATGCTCGAAACAAAGATTGGGACTTATTTAAAGATCACCAACTGTATCTCGCAATACGAAGAATTCAAAGCCAAAGAGGGTGAAAGTCTTACGAACACTTACACTCGTTTTGTTCAATTGGTGAACGAGTTAAGCAAAAACGAAATTCGTAAGACTAAGATCAAGAACAATGTGAAGTTTGTTAGCAACCTTCAATCGGAATGGCGCCGCTTTGCCAATCAAATCAAACACAGCAAATTTCTCGCTAAACTCGATCTTCACGAAGTTTACGAAACCCTACAACAAGACGGATAAGAGGTACTTGAATTAATGGGGGCAAACACCAAAAAGAATTCTGATCCAATAGCCTTAGTAGCAAAAGATTCATCTCATACATCCCAAAGCATATCACAAGACGTCATTCCTGATTTAGAAGACGAAGAGTTCGATTATGATCCGGAAATCGCCAAATTCCAACTGCAATTGGCTTTTCTTACAAAATCATTCCAACAAAAGTTCTCTCGTCGTTTAAATCCCAATCAACAACGATATGCTTCGGGACCAAAGAACCATGAACGCAAAGCCATGTTTGAGCCTAAGCCAAGGAGAGAATAATCTCGTCCAACACCCAAACCGGAAGACAAATTCAAGGGTGAAATGAGCCTGTGCTACAACTGCGGAAAATCCGGCCACTATGCCCGTGAATGCAAAATGCCAATCTTCCAAGACTCAAACTACTTCACCTACAAATTGATGTTGGCTAAACAAAAGGAAGCCGGTAAGTACTCATGGCGGAAGATGAACAATGGCTCAATCAAGGTAATGATAATGATGATATGGAACACGATGTACAAGCACACTTCAGTCTGATGGCTTATTCTGATGATTCTACTTCGAACGCTTCCGACTACACACCCGAGGTAAGCCACTCTGACTATGACAATTTCGTTTCCCAAATGCATGACTTGATGCTTCAATTAAAAGAAATACAATCTAAGTTGAAAACCGAGAAACTTTTGGTTTCCAACTTAGAAACATGCTTAGAAAATAATTGTAAACAATTGCTAATTGCCCAATCTGAACTTGCAACATCTCACAGTATTGCACAAAAACATCAAGAGGAGAAAACCATTTTTCAAGAAGAAAAATTTCAATTACAACAACAAATCTCGGATCTCACAACACAACTTAACAAATCTAAAAGTGAGACCGAAGAATTCTCTTCAAAATATGAGTTTGTCAGTATCCATAGACAAGATCTTTTGGAAAAACTCAAGGATTTGGAACACAAACTGTATAAAATTGGTCAAACTGAGCACACAATTCATTTAAACGCTCCAAAAGACTTAGGTTCAAAAGCCGGATTAGGATTTGATAACCCAAAACACTTAGAAAAAGCCATCTACAATACTCCGACTATCTATAAATTTGAATATCTGAACCTTGGTCCGGATTACAAAATTCAATTTATGAAGTCGGATTCCAACGTCGAAGAAAGGGAAGATTTGAATAGGATAAACAGGATTTTCATCAAATTCCTTTCTGCTATCCTCAAATAGTAGAAGAGGAATCTTCAAAAGAAACTCTTCCAAATGACTATTTTCCATCTTATACCGATGAAGAACTTCAAACTCAAATTCCTGAATTTAAACCTTATATTCCCACCTTGTTCTTAGAAAATAACATTATTTAACTGGAAAAGGTGTTGGAAACTGAACGTTCTTTGTCGGAAAAGGAAAAAGTGGCATTTATTTTAAAAATTAAAAAATTGGAAAACGAGGCTTTACAATTAAACAAAAACCACGAAAATGATTCTATTTCCAATATTTCTTCGTGTAAAGCTTTCGTTAGCAATTACTTAGATGATTGTGAAGAGTTGTTTAAATTAGATCCAAACTATATTCCTCCTAAACAAAATTATTCCCCTTCTCCCGAACAATTTGATGATAAACTAGATGACTTTGAGCCAATATATTTTTCGAATGCAAATCCTAATCTTTCTTTACTTAACGACGATGAATGTTTAAATAATTTAACTGCCGAATTTGACTTCAATCCTACACTTCCAAATCATACGGAGTTTTTGGACAAAGGAAAAAAGCCAATTGAATCAGTTTTGCTTCCGGAGGATCCGAACGAGTGTTCCACAAGTCAAACGCTTTACACTCATTCTAACCAAACGAATCACCATCAATTTATTTCAAAAAGTACTAACATCCGTCCTATTGATGTTTCAGTTGTTCATACTTTAAATACCAAACAAGTTTGGGTTCAAAAAGGCAAACGCACTTCAAAGTCATCATCCCGCAATAAAGACAAATTTTCTTTTACAAATTCTACAAATGTCAAAAGATCTAATAGTTACTTTCGATTTCCGTATAAAATTCATTCGTTTCGACATTTAATTAAATTTTCTCGTAATCAAATTTGTTGCTTAAATTGTGGTGTGAATGACTTTGTGCGCTTAAATTCGTTTGATTATGGTTGTGATTATTTTCCAAACATGCATAATTCTTATAATTTTCATCATAATTATTTTCAACCTCCACCTATTTATAAATGGGTTCCTAAAAAGACCATGACTAACGACCCTAAGTCCCACTTCAAGTGGGCACCCAAAGGTACAAAGTCAACTAACCCCGAAGGACCCATTTACAAATGGGTACCTAAATCTGCTTGATTTTGTGCAGATCGGTCATGTGTGGTACTTAGATTCTGGTTGCTCCAAACACATGACCGGACAAAAGGAGCTGCTTGCCAATCACTTAGTACCCATCAAGGGACATGGAGACATCATTCAAAACAACATCACCATTTCAGATGTTTCCTATGTTCAAGGCCTGAGCCACAATCTGCTAAGTATTGGCAAATTCTGTGACAAACAACTTGAAGTTAATTTTCGACCCGAAAGATGCTGTGTGCGAACCTTTGAAGGAAAAGAACTATTAGCCGGTTCGCGCAAATCCAACCTATATACCATCGATCTATCCCAAGTGACCGCTCCTTCCAATGTTTGTCTAATCTCCAATGTTTCTAATCCCAATAACTGGTTATGGCATCGACGACTTTCTCATTTGAATTTCAAAAACATCAATCACCTCTCCATTCACGGATTAGTCACCGGTCTACCAAAGATGAAGTTTGACAAACCACACTTATGCGAAGCATGCGAGATGGGAAAGATGAAGAAAGTTTCTCACAAACCCAAGGTGGTTCATAGCACAACTCGACCCCTTCAGCTTATCCATATGGATTTATGCGGACTCAAAGTATTAATGGCAAGAAATACGTTCTCGTAATGGTTGACAATTTTTCTCGCTTTACCTGGGTTAAATTTCTTCGCTCAAAAGACGAAACTCCCGAAACCATCATCACTTTCTTGAAAGCCATTCAAGTCAAACTGGAACTCACCGTTCAAACCATCCGCACTGATAATGGAACCGAATTCAAATATCGTTTCCTTGATGGTTATCTCGAACTAGTTGGAATCACACACACATTTTCTGCGGCTCGAACTCCGCAACAAAATGGGGTGGTCGAACGCCGCAATCGTACGCTAGTTGAAGCCGCTCGAACTATGCTTACATTTTCCAAACTGCCACTCTACCTTTGGGCCGAAGCTGTCAATACCGCTTGCTACACTCAAAACCGGTCAATCATCAACAAGCGATTCAACAAAACACCATATCATTTGATATACAACCGCGTTCCATCCATCGATCATCATTACACCTTCGGAGTTTGATGCTTTATTCTGAATGAAAAGGAAGATCGTGGAAAACTCAAGCCAAAAGCCGATGACGCTTACTTTCTTGGCTACTCTCCAAATGCCTCGGCATATTGGGTCTACATAAAACATGCACATTGTGTCACGAAAAGTGTTAATATTCAGTTTGATACTAAAGTCGAGATGGCTCCTGAACAAGATAGTTCTGGACCCGCACTCACCGGTATTCTAGCTTCCGAACAACTCCGTTCGGAACCTGCTCAAAACCCCGCTCAAGCTTCCACTTCCAAAACCGCATCATCAGATCTAGATGATTTGTTCGAGTACTTTTACTCGGATTATTTCAGCTCTCATACCGACATACCCAAACACATCACCCCGCCTATCTTGGAAGTTGCCGAGACTATCGACTTTACTGGACCGCCAGTTACAACGGAAACCGTCTCACCTGCTGCAATTCCAAGCTCATCTGTATGCGCTTCACCTGTTCAACCTACTGTTCAACCTAATATTCAACCTAATGCTCAACCAAGTTCAGACCCGCTCCCTACGGAACCGGCATCCTCTCCTCCACCATCGGCCTCCACTCCCAAGGATGTCACTAGTTCCACAAGATCTTCTAATGTGGCTCCTGCCTTGGAATCACTTCAAGATCTTCCCCTCGGTACATATGAAGACGATACCACGGACCCCAACGCATTTCAACCGCTTCCTCACACTTCCAAATGGGTCCGCTCTCATCCAGCCAATCAAATTATTGGAGATCTAACCTAACCAGTCACGACGCGTTCCGCCTCGTCCAACGATTGTCTGTTCTCTACCTTTCTAAGCAAGATCGAACCCACATCCATTCAAGAAGCAATGAATGATCCTGATTGGATTGTGGCCATGCAAGATGAACTCAATCAATTTGAAAGCTTGAAAGTTTGGCGCCTCGTTCCACGTCCACAAAACAAAACCATCATCGGTACCAAATGGATTTTCAAAAACAAACAAGATGAAGATGAGATTGTCATTCGCAACAAAGCCCGACTTTTCACCAAAGGATATCGCCAGCAAGAAGGAATTGATTATGACGAGACCTTTGCACCCGTGACCCGTATTGAATCAATTCGAATGTTCTTAGCATACGCGGCACACAAGAACTTTGTAGTGTTTCAAATGGACGTCAAAACTGTCTTCTTAAATGGTGTACTCCGTGAAGAAGTCTATGTATCCCAACCTGACGGGTTTGCCGATTCTTCAAAGCCAAATCATGTGTACATCCTCGACAAGGCTCTCTATGGCTTAAAACAAGCCCCGCGCGCATGGTATGACAATTTTTCTGATTACTTGGTGAAAAATGGATACTCCAAAGGTAAGATCGATCCTACTCTTTTCATTAAAAAGGAAAATGGTGATATCATGCTAATTCAAATTTATGTTGACGACATTATTTTCGGTTCGACTAATCCCCAACAATGCAAGAATTTCTCCGAGCTCATGATTGCCAAGTTCAATATGAGCATGATGGGTATGATGAATTTTTTCCACGGCCTTCAAGTCAAACAATTTTCAACTGGAATATTCATCAACTAATCAAAATACATCTCGGATATGTTACGTAAATATAACATGACGACTTGTACACCGATTGGCACTCCCATGTCTCCAGGTTCGAAACTACATGCTGATCCCTTGGGAAAAGCGGTGGATTCTAAAACCTATCGGGGAATTGTTGGTTCCTTAATTTATTTAACGGCTAGTCGACCGGATATAATGTTTCCCACATGCTTATGCGCTAGATATCAAGCATCTCCTAAAGAATCTCACCTTAGTGCTATAAAACGCATTTTTCGATATTTAAAAGGTACTACTATTCTTGGCCTGTGGTATCTCAAGGATACGGGTTTCGAGTTAACTGCCTTTTCAGATTTGGATCATCCTGGATGCATGCTTGATCGCAAAAGCACGTCGGGACATATTCAATTCTTAGGCAATAAACTGGTAAGTTGGTCCTCGAAAAAGCAAGCTTGCGTCTCCACTTCTACCGCGGAAGCCGAATACATTGCTGCCGCAAGTTGCTGTTCTCAAGTACTTTGGATGAGCACGCAGCTCAAGGACTATGGATTCTGGTTTGATAAGATTCCCATATATTGTGACTCCAAAAGCGCAATCGCCATCTCAAGCAATCCTGTCCAACACACAAAGACTAAACATATCGACGTTCGGTATCATTTCATAAACGATCATGTCGAGAGAGGTACAATTGAATTATACTTTGTGAATACAGAACTGCAGCTTGCCGACTTGTTCACTTAGGCCTTGGATGAGAAACGCTTCGAGTTCCTAGAGTCCAAGTTGGGCATGCTGAATCTTAAAACCTGATTTCCTAATCAGTCTTTTCAAAATACACAAAACGTCTATCCAAGTTTTTATGCACATTCCCCTTTTCTTAACTGTGAATCTGCATCACTCTTGGTTTCTCGTTTGTTGGCTTTTGAATTTTGGTTACACTTCTGTATTTTCATCTCATTTCCTTCTTTTCGGCTATTTTCGTCGTGTGTTTAACCATTTCAGCTTTCGAGGAGGAGCGGCAATGTACGTTTTTCATTAACTCACAATTTTAGGGGGAGCAAAGTTTAATACTTTACGCATTCTTTAAGGGGGAGCACTTATTCTTTAAAAAAAATCAGACATAGTTTTAAAATCAAAATCAAAGGTTCTCGGCCTCTAAGGGCCCGACAAAATGGTTTTATCGACCATACTTGGCCCGACAAAAACCCCACTCGACATCCTGCTGATGTCATCATCATTCGCGCCCGATGATAATACGCTACGTGTCATCACCCGATGACCCACTATTTAAACCTCGGGCCCCACTCTAAAAAATGTTACTTTTCAAACAAGTTTGATTTTCCCTCTTTCTCTCTAAACTCTTCGAGTTCTTTAGTTCCAGAAATTGCTTTATCAAATCTTCGAGTTTCTCAAATCTGAAAGCATCACCAGGTTTGCATTCGTCTCTTGATCAACTTTAAATCTTGACTTCTTTACGTTCTTCCATTGCATGATTGAATTTTTGGACCTTAAAATGTTCGGTTTACCAAACCCTGGTTTCCGAGTTTCTGGTGGTCTCTGTCAAAATTAGGCACTCTCTATTCATAATTAGGATTTTCTATTGCTTTAAAAATGTTCATTATCACCAATCGCATCTAGACATAGGATTTCCCTTAGATTTTTGGCCTATTTTGCATCTGAACACTTAGGACTAGACTTAAGTTTTTTCCTTGAGTGTTTATCGACTCCTTAAGCCTAGACTTAAGTTTTTGTCGACTCTCAAGGGATGGATAAAAACACCTACAAATTGTCCAAGTGTTTTTATCGAGTCCTTAAGACCCGACTTAAATTTTTGTCGAGTCTTATAGGATCGATAAAAAGATCTTCAATGTGTAAGTAATTTTATCGACTCTTTAGGACCCGACATAATTTTATGTCGAGTATCAAAGGATCGATAAAGTTATCTTCAAAATATCTAAGTGAGTTTTTTCTCGAGTATTTGAGACCCGATAAAAAAATTTGTATCGACTCCCCATCACACGACATTCTTCTTGTCGACTCACAGGTTTGCACTTTAACATTTTACTAAGTCTTTATGTCGACCCATCTTGACTCGATATTTTTTTTCATCGATCCAATTGCACTCGATAAATTTTTTTTATCGACCATACTAGTCTCGATTTCCTTTCTTAATTGTACAATAGGATTCGATATGTTCTCAACTCTTATCGACCAAACCGGACTCGACATTCAGACTTGGATTTTTTTACAACCTGTCTTCATCCATAGAACTGACTTTTCCTTTGGTTTGTTAACTATTTTCTTTCAGTTCAAATGGCGGCCATCAACTATCCACAACTTTCCGATGATGAGCACCCCATGCCCTCTGAAAGGTCAATTGAACCAAGTACTAACACAGTCAATGAAGACGAACTCTTGATGCCTAGAGCCGAGCTTATAAAACTCAAACCAAACAATCACCATCTCGATTTTGGCATCACGATCGAACACCAAGTCATCCTCGATATCCTTCAACGCCACCCCTCCGCTATACTTTTGCCTTGGATCATCGCGTTCCCCTGTTCTATCTTCAGCAGTTCTGGTACACCTTAACATACTATCCGGATGACGGTGACCACCACTTCACTCCCAAGATCGACGACTTTGTCACCCGTCTGACACCTTCTCGGATTCGTCGAATCCTCCGACTGCCTATCGCCACCGACGAAAGGCCATTTGATGCCTTCGTGACCGAAGAAGAACTCTGTACTGATATCCAGGCCCTAGGATATAACTCCCCCGAACCTCTAACGAGCACTGGCCAGTTCAAAAGAATGTACCTGTCACAGATCTGGTTCTCACTTTTCACCATCATTAATCGATGTCTGACTAGCAAAAACATTGGCATGGACAAAGCCAGTACTGAGGCCTTACGGATATTTTACGGAATCGTGTTCAACCGTCACTACGATTATGTGATGCTCATTTGCACGGACTTCGTTGAACTCGTTGAAAACAAATCCAATTATCACGATCGGGCTTTCGTACCCTTTCAACGGTTCCTTCAGCTATTTATTCATGCCATGCTGTCATCCAAACCTAATATACCTCGACGAACAGGATCACCATTGGGACTAACCAACTCGCTGAAGTTCCTCAAGCTTAACGACCGATAGTTGACTTCATCATGCCTATCCCTGAAGCCCTGCTTGCCTATGCTGATCAGAATGCACCGAGTGTTATAGCATATAGGGAGAGACACGGCTTAATGGCTCAACCACCTCTGGTTGTGCCTACTCAAGAGCCAAACCGCGAGGAAAATCATGAGCACGGAGAGGGTCCTAGGGTAGATGAGCAGGTTCAGGATCATGGGGATCCTGAACAGGGTGTTGAGCCAATTGTAAGGGGAAATGACGCGGGAGGTGCACCTGATCAGCCAATACCAACTACTGCTGCCCCAAATATACCATTTCCACCACCCACTATCCCACAGGCTGCTTCTACTTCCCGTCCTACTCCTCGCTTCAAAATGCTCGTAAATCGTACCCGCATTCGCCCACGACCTTCATCGTCTGATGAATAAGAATCCGATATTCAACCACTTTCCCGCCGTCCAAGAACCGCAACCATCGAAGAACGAGCTCTTAGCCGAATTGGTCCACAACCACCTCTATCTGATTCTACATTGGACACTTAAGAACAAAATGCTGCACCAACTGATGAACCACATGATGAACCACATGATGAATCGACTGAATCCTTCGATTTTGAAACAGACCAGTTCTCTGGATCCATGTCTGACATTTTCACCGAGCCTCAAATTGGAGAGATAAGGAGAGCGGAGGGAGATTTAGTTGATAAAGAATGTGTGAGCGTGAGTGATGGGACGAGAAAAACTATTGTGAGCGCGATACCAGACTCCCCCATCCAGGTAACCGCGTCTGCTAGCCCTACTCATTCGTTGGGTATGTCTAGTGGGCTAGACGTTGTGGACCTAGCAGCGCACTTGCACGCCCCTCCTAGCCACTCTGAAGGCTCCCGACAGTTTCACATATACTTGTGAGTTTAGCTCCTTATCTAGCTCCCCTCCATTCGGGAGGCACAGCTATTGAATCAAGAGGCAGTAGCTCACCTTCTTCGACTTCTGTTGTATGCACTTCGAGTCTAGAGCCAGTTAGGGAACACGTGTCTTCACACACTGAGAGCCTTCATGGCCCAGTCAGAACTTCCATAGTGATGTCCCTTCCGGACATTTCACGAGGATTGGAAGGAAATCCTACCAGTGCTACATCAATGCCAACACTGAACGTAGGTCATCCAGTTTATTCAACTATGATGTCAACGGGTAATCTAAGTGATTCCGGTGTTTCCCTTTCAGGTACCACTGCTCCTTCTTTCACGATCTCTCTCGAAGCTCAAGCGCTTATGGATAGGGGCTTTCAGGTACCCTTCTTTGGAACCGAAACCGCCTCGGAACTGCCGGTTCTGGAACCGGAACCGATGTGATTGGTTCCGGTTCTGGTTCTCATTTTTTTGGAACCGTTACCCGCTGGGTACCCGCTACCCGCCACTTTTAACTAAAAAATACTTTATAAATTTATAAATAATAATTAAAAACTCACACTTTCTAGTTTGTTTATGTAATAATTAATTTTTATTGAATTAGTTTTGACCATTTGTTGTATTTATTAATTTAAATCGGTATTTTGTAGTTTATAATTACATTTTTATCGTATGCAATGTAAAAAATAATTAAAAAAAGTTGAAGCCGGGTACCCGGTACCGGAACCGGTTCCCATCGGTTCCGGTTCCGGATTTTTAGGAACCGCCGGGTCCGGTTCAGGTTCCGGTTCCGGTTCCGGATCCATGGAAAATGACCGGGTACCCGGTTATGCTCACCCCTACTTATGGATGCTCAATTCCAACGAGCTCAAGATACATTAAAAGCTCATGAGGCTCGCATGATTGCTGAAAGACAAGCCTTTGTTCAGGAAGTCTTTCAAGCTTCACGCTCCCGACAGCCATATCCAAATCAAGCAAGTTCTTCCCGACCGAGCAGCAGTCGCACTCCATCACCGCAACCATAACATCTTGATCCGACCCCGGACCCCCGAAATTGGCCTCCCTCACCACATCGATATGAATACAACAATGATGAACTCATGTCCATGTTGTATGCTAATCTTCTTGCCGAAGCCACTGCTCGGGGTCAACCTGAAGATTCTTTCATGGGTCTTCTAAGGCGAAATCTGGAAATTCCGACAGTCACTCGATATGAGTTTGACCTATTCAAAGCCGACATGGAACAAAAGTTATCTGATATGCGTACGACTCAGCAAAGGAATCATGATGACCTTCTTGGTGCAATTACCACTCTTTGCACTGAACTTCAGGACTCTTGTAGAGCGGCTGTTTTCGTTCCTGCCCCTCGATCTAATGAGGACGATCCGGGAACTACTCCTAATCGCCCTGAGGGGGAGACACGCCGAGTCTCAAGAACTCAGTCTCAACAATCTGCTCCAACTTCTACGGGTCCATCTGCGCCATCAACCCGCCAAAGACAGCGTCCTAGTCTGACTCAAGAAGTGAATACGCCTATGGTTGAAAAGCATGCGGTAGATATTAACTTTGAGAGCACATCTGAAGCTGCCGAACCGGAGTCCAATGAAGAGACGGTCGATGTTCAAAATCTAAGGAATTCCATGAAAAACTGGTTTAAAGACCCATATGAACCAGTTCTCCAAGAGCAAGATTATGTGAATTTGAAGCACACGAAAAAGAACTATGTTTCAAGAGAAACAAATGAACCGAGACTGTTACCTCATCAAATTCGGTGGCAAAGGATGCTAACTGAAAGCAAGTCAAAATGGGTAAATCAGCAGATCCGTGTACCCTATCTTGAAGAAACTATGGAACGGATATTCAGAAAAAATAAGAAACTTGAAGACTTGGCGCACATTCACTTAGTAATGGAGATGGACCCAGCTCAAGTCAAAGAGTATGTTCATATTCTGAAGATGAGAGCTCTAAAGCCATCCGAAGTAATTTCACGACACAAGATCATCGGAATTATGCAGATTGGTTCTGACAAAGTTTTTCAACTTGAGTATCCAACTTTCAAAGTTAGAAGAGAAGATGGAAAAGTATATACTTTCTCTGAAGCTGATTTTTCTAATCTTGACATCTTAGATTTTGAAACTTTGTATACTAAGCTAAGAGACAAGAAGAAAAGAAACAAGGATGAACAAAGAGCCTTAAGAGTAGTGGTGCGATATATTCAAAAGGAACTCCGATATAGTTACCTTCATGATCTACAACGAGGCATTGAAAGTGAACAGAAGAAAATTCATATTGCAAAGCCTATTCAAAGAATTCCTGATTTGGATAAATTTGATGTTACAACTGTTCTCACATATCCAGCTCAAGGAGTAGTGTGGATGCATGTGAAGGGTGAGAAAAGGTTCATGCGCTTTGATGAGGTTGAAGCTTATTCAGATGGAACGTTGTGGGGGATTCGCAATAGACTTGCTGCAGAAATTAGTGCTGATAAGAAGAGTACTACAAGGATGAGCTCAATTAGAAGAAATTCTATTTTGGAAGCTATCAGGTTAATTGACGAAAGGATAATATTTCGTCAGACTCTTAGAAGATTTGAAGGCATGTTCGAGTTAAAGAAATGATGATACATTTTGCCACAAAAGGGGGAGATTGTTAGGTCTAAGATTTTATTGTGTCAAAATAAGGAAAGGATTTACATTAATTGTAAAAGAAAGTTTATAATTCCTTAAACTCTTTTCTTCCTTAATTAGATCAGGTCTTTAATTATAAATAGGAGTTTAGGGGTAACCATAATAGATGTCGATTACTTTAGAGCCGATATTCTGTTTATCATTATTGTAATCGTACAATGTGAGATATACGACTACGAAGTTGCTATATTATTTGTGTTCTTATTGTTTTATTCGATATATTCATTGTGCTTGCATATACTGGGATCAACACTCACTCACTTTTTAAATTCACGTAACTTTTCACACGGCCTTCTCGCGTTAATACCCGCGTCACACACTGTTCGACAGTTTCTTTTTTCGGTTAACTGCAGTTATGAGGCATACATATAAATACCTCATTTGTTCACGAATTTTGACAGATTTTTACACACAAAATTCCGGGTTCTCTCTCTATTGTTCTTCAAGATTCTTTATGGAAGCATTTAATTGATTCGTCGGGTTCAAGTCACACACCTGAACGAATTATTGAACCCTCTAGATAGACGTCCAACAAAATGACAATACACGGGACGAGTTTCTGTCTAAGGACACTGCAATCGCATGCCTCAATCCGTGATATCTTCATCAATTCGCATCGATTATCGAGTTAGTCATTAATTTCTTGTTGTTTCGATTGTATAAACAAGTATATATATATATATATATATTTAATTCTGGTTTTTCCATTTTATATATTGGTTGTGGTCAACGTTTTCAATATCGTGTAACGAATTTCTGATTCGTACATCTAAGTTCTAACAAGTATTAAATTAAAATATGTTAAAAGTGTATTTCGAAAAAATAAAAATATATCAAAAAAATATAATAAAAAACAAAAGTTCTAAATTAAGTTACATACAAAATAAAATTGAAAAAACAAAAGTATTAGATTAAATTAATTAGGTTATATTTGGGTTAAAGGGTATATATGTAATTATCAAAATATAACATTCCATTCCATCAAAATCCCAACTTATTATGAAGGAATGTTGAAATCCCTCGTTTGTGGGATTTGATGAATTTTGAAGATTCATTCTTTACAAAAGAATGAACCAAATGAAAGAATGTAATTTGGTCAAAGGAATTCAGTATTCCAATTCCATTAGATTTCTCATGAATCTGCAAACCGAACGGCAATAGTGATTAGCTTATGAAGCTGTTTTTTCGGTAACGCCACTACTTATTTCTAACAATTATTTTCGTTTAAGGATGAATAATTTTGTCATTAATATATGAATGATTATAATTCTCTAGCAGTTTCTGTCAAAATCCAGACACAGATTTGAGATTAATTATCCTTGAGTTAATTTCGTGATACTTTTACAAATCTGGGTTGAAATATAACTTAAGGAAATTAATCTTTTACGTGATCTCAAGTTTTATCCAAACAGTTTACTCATTGTTTCTTTGTATTCTCGAATCCTCCAACAATATATTATCGCTCATCTACTTCTACCATTTTCGTTAATTGTTTAGTAGTGAAGCAAAAAAAAAAACAATCGTTGTTTAATGGCACATCGTATAAGCCATTATGCTCATTAATAAAGAAACAAACAAACGCATACAAGCTGAAGGTCATATCATTGAATCAAAAGCTACTTGATAATAAAGTTATATACTTAAAATATGGGTTACCGGATGATCTTAATATTTTTAGAGGTTAAAGGTTAAAGTGCAATAAAAATGAGAAATGTGTGTGTGAGTTCTATTGTATGTTTACCCCAAATGCGCCCTTGAAAGAGCTTCATTCCACGACCGTCTTATGTCAAAAGCTTGTATTGTTTCACCATCACTTCACCCTTGAGATTCTTTTCTAACAACACTTCTCCTTGGGACGCTTTAATTCGCTTGATTAGACTTGCACTAAATAGATTCTTGTAAGTGTAGCCCGAACCTTGTCATTGTACTCTTTCCAGCTCAACCATTCATTTTACCTTGGTGATAAAGTAATTTACACTCCCAATCTTGAGCAATTCTAACCATCAAGGCTGCCTCGTGCCAAATTCCTTCTAGTCGAAGACATACTTCAAACTTTTGTCTTTGGTAAAAAGCATGCACTTAGTGTTGTAGAGGTAGCGTCGCCATAATTTCAAGGCGAACACTACTACTGCTAACTCCAAGTCACAAATTGGACAACTCTGGTTGTGATATTTGAGTTGATTTTGTGCATAGGAAATTACCTTGCCCCGTTGCATCATGACACAACCTAAACCCATCTTGGATGCATCGCTATGCATGACAAAGTCTTCTAATACTTCAGGTAGGGATAGAGTCGATGTTTCACATAACTTCTTTTGGAGAGTCTAAAACACTTTCTCTTGTGTCTTGACCCACAAGACCTTCATGTTCTTCCGAGTTAGGAGCGTCAAGGATGAGGCAATCTTGGAGAACTATTGAATAAATATTCTATAGTAACCTTCCAAACCCGAGAAACTTCGGATTTCAGATGGACTCTTGGGCGGTTCTAATCCATCATGGCTTTGACCTTTGAGGTGTCCATCTTCACTCCATCTCGGTTGACTACCTGACCAAAGAATTGGACCTCTCCGAACTAAAAGTCACATTTGGAGAATTTGGCATGCAATTTCTCCTTTCTCAATACTTATAAGACTTTCCAAAGGTGTTGTTCGTCATCTGACTCATTCCTGGAATAAACGATAATGTCATATATAAATACAATCACCGACTTGTCGAGGGAGGGTCGACATACGTCAAATCTATAAAAATTATTGGTGTGTTTGCCAAACCAAAGGGCATTACGAATAACTAGTAGTAACCGTAATGTATCCTAAAAGTCGTCTTTGGAATGTCGTCGCTCTTCACCTTCACCTGATGATATCTGAAACAAAGATCGAATTTTGAGAAGCAACCTCCCTTGAAGTCGATCAAATAGATCGTCAATCCTAGGAAGTGAATATTTATTTTTCATGGTTGTCTAATTTATTTCCTCATAATCGATGCACATTCTCATAATGTCATCCTTCTTCTTCACGAATAAACGGAGCTCCTTAAGGTGACGAACTTGGTCTCACAATACTTTATCTAAGTTCTTTTGTAGTCGAATAAAGGGCCTTTCTTGCTCCTACTTGCTGTATGCGTCCATAGTTTCGGATCAACGGGGGATAAGCACTGGCATCCTTCACGTATCTTTGGCTAAGGTTAGTCTAATCATGATCCAATAGTCATAAAAAATTATAAGTGCATTTTCAAAATATGGGAAACATAACGGTTGTAAATAGGACGTTTCAAACTTAAAGTGAAACAATTCTAACGTTTGCCCAATAAATTGCAAACCAAAACTAGATATATAACCATACAGAATTCTTTAAATTCTTTAATCAATTATCTGTCTTATTCGCACAACGATCCATCCAGGAACATGCCAATACACTCCATAGAGGGCCGGTTATCCCAAATTCAATGATTCCCAACTCTAAAAATGCATCCCAATATCGAATAAAATCCTTATCAAGTTAAAATAGTCTCAATCATCAATCATTAATTACCAAAAATCTAATCTCCTTAGAGTTACTACTTATCTTGCAAACATATTGTAGGATTCAACGGATATACCCCCAAGGACTCGAATGATCATTGACCTTAAAATTAAAGTCGATACCAAATATAACAAAACGACCGTACCACAAATGTGGCTACACCGACAATACTCCATTCCAATTTTACACCACGTCGACCTGTAACATCGAATTAAAGTTGACACTTGTTATGAGAACTTGAATCCCATAGCTACAACACTCTAGCACATTATCCCACAATTTTCTTCAATTGTGAAGAATCACCAAAATGGCAACCACCAACAATCAACTTGACATCAACCAACAACCCATCATTTAAACCAATTCATATGCAAGAAACCAATAAAACTTCAATATGCAAATACCGAAAGGATAAGATTGCTACTTTAGTAATCAGAATACCACATAAATCTAATACCTCAGAATTCAAAAGTTAACCAATTATTCAAGATGAAATCCCAAAATCTAAAACCAATCGCAAGTCAACCATTCGAAAATCTCAACTCTTAAGGACTCTCATAGTCCTGAAATATAATACCCTCCACAAAAAAAGATTTAAATTAATAGGTTTAGCGAGTCAAAGTTTTTCAAAATATAAGACTCAACAATTATAATAATTTTCATTTTCAAAGATTTACCAAACATAAAATTTATTTACATCAATTGCACGCACGCACAAAAATCACTACTACAACTAAGTAGTCGTGCGAAGTGGTCACAAACGCGACACACATAAAACCAACCAGAAGATTGTATCTTTCTTATCTAAAAACAATGACAACAACAAACAAAAATACGCCCAAGAAAACCCCCTATAGACACCCATGTAGAACTCAAAACAAATGTTACACAACAACATGCTTTCAAGATTTTCTCCTTTAGAAACGAAATGTGACGAAATAAAATTCTTAATAGAACTTTCCATGCAAATGTATGTAATTAAGTCATTCATATATTTCAAAATGTTGACCCACCTCTCACATGCATCAAATTATTAATCAAAACATGTAACCTATCATGTACGTGTATTTTGGTTAAACATGAAATGATTCATGTCGGTTTCAAACTAAAAGCTAGTTAACAACATGCTTTTAACATTTCACAATATTGGCTAAAACATGTAGAAAAGTTCATATGGCAATGTTAGGCATTGAAACAGTTCATGTATTTCAAACCATGATTTACATGCTCGTGTGCGCTAAAATATTCTCCAAAATTTGTAGCATGAAAGCTATGAAAGTTTTGACAAAGAAATTTTATTTTAGAAAGATATAGTGCGTGAATTTGGTCGACACCCAAAGTTATTGAACCACGCTCGCCAAGTCTACTGGTTACACGACCGGCATTGGAAAACTCAAATATCTTAAATAGATAATCCGCATCCAAGTCGATCAAGCTTACAATTTGTCCAAATCAATGGTGAATCAACAAGCCCGGGAGGGCAGAGCTTTTGGTTTCTAGTCATCTGCTTCATGATGCTTTGGGCTTATATAGCTTCCGACCATCATAGGTCGTACTATTCCGGGGACTCTATCCAGATCTATGGATCTCCCGATATGATTGAAACTTAACCAATATCTTTTACCAATGGTGGTCGGCTTAATGTGATCACCATAGCTAATGATCACAAAAAGTGACAATGCTAACACCATCAATTCTTCTAACAATTATTTATTAGAAATATACTTGCTATCCATCGATCATCAGATAAAGGATATTTAAGCACACACATGTAGCCCTAAATTCATAATAACATTGGGCAATAACAACTATCAACATACAATATATGAGGATTCTTGATACTATCGTCATGATTCCTAATGCCAGTATCTCTATCGACCTCCATAGTTAACGATCACAAAAAGTGACAATGCTACAACCATCAATTCTTCTAACAATTACTTATTAGAACTGTATTCTCTACCCATCGATCAACACATAAAAGCGATCTAAGCACACACATGTAACTGCAAATTCATAATAACATTGGCCAATAACAATCATCAACATACAATACATGAGGATTCTTGCTACCATCGTCATGATTCCTAATGCTAGTGTCTCGATCGACCTCCAAATATCCTATCCTAAAGTGCCTAATCTTACATTCTCACCTTCATTCACTTAGAAAATGATAGTTTGAGTCTAGACATCATAATCAATACTTAAATCTCTTAAACGTATGCTTCGATACCAGCTTGTAACACCAAAAAATTTGGAAAAAAACGACTAATTTAAATTTTTTATAACATATCAGATAAAGAATAAATTCATTTCTAAAGTTCAAAACATGATTACCTATAATGGCAATCTAAGATTTAACATCAACAATTGTTAACCAAACCTTACACAAAGTCTAGATTAGAGAGAAGTGTTATTAAAACCCAATAACAATCGTATTCTTAAAGACAAAATATACCTCTGAATAACTAGTATCATTCCAAACAAGAATCTGATGCACATGCTGATAAGCATAGTGAGTTCAAACATTTTTCCTCATACTCATAAAACAATAAAAGTGAAGATTGCTTATTTAGATCACCAATCTAAAAGGCAACATCTTTACCATAAAAGCAACATCTTCCTAAAATCCACCAATTTCGTTTTTGAAATACAGTAACTTAGAAACTCATTTTTATATGAAACCAAAACCAATATCCACATGTGACGCCCTGTTTTTCTTCTTTTGGAAAATCGTAACCTTTACGTATGCGAAAGCATTCTAATATACAATGGCTATTTTAATAATTATAACTCGTTATCTCATTCTCCTCATGTTTTATCCTGATCTTACATGAGATACATATATGAAATACGTAAGGTTTAAGTTCAGTAAGCAGTTGTGGTTTCATGAAGAAATCATCTTTCATAAAACATATCATGTGAGTGCATGATTAACAATTCTATATGCTTCTCATAATCATGCATAATAACATTGAGACATAAAACTGTTTCTGTAAATATACCATCATCTTTATAGTGTGTGAGATCGCATATGTATAAGTATGCCAAACATTCTCAACAGGATCATAGAACCTTGGTGTTCCGCGAAGGATCTTCCTCTAGGGTTCGGCGAAGGATCTTCTCCCTAAGGTCCGTTTGCAAGATGGCCTCTTTTCTTATACCCTCTCGGGTATTTAATGGATATACTTTCACATGCACAAACTTTTCATACTCCACATATAAGACACGGGCTTTTATCAAAATATTATTTTATGCAGAATAACCATAGCACTTTATTTTGAGTAGAGTAACAACTATAAATGTTGTTTAATGACACTTTATTCTGAGTAGAGTAACGACTAGAAATATTGTATAATAACACTTTATTTTAAGCAGAGTGACGACTAATAATGTTGTATAATAACACTTTACTTTGAGCGGAGTAACGAATAGAAATGTTGTATTATAACATTTTATTTTGGTAGAGTAACGGCTATAAATGTTGTATAATAACATTTCATTTTGATCATTATAAATGGCTGATTTCAAAAACATATTCATCGTATTTCATAAAAATCCATATGACTAACTAATTTGAGTAAATCAACAAAACCTTTTAAATAGAAATAATAATAAAATATTATTATAATATATATGCACATGTTTCGTGTGTATATATATACATATATTTCATTTATATAAACATTAGAGGTTATTTAATATAAGTTGATGTATCTTGAACCATATTACATAATTTATATCTATAAATATTAATCAGGTATATTTCTCTTTTCTTTATTTCCCATGAAGATATTTTCCAGATATTCGAAATATGCTCTTTCCAATGATATCGATATTTAATATCAAAATCTTAACCTTTGTATCGGATGTAAATACCTCAATACCGGATACATATCTTAATTTATCTATCCGATATTAACAATATTATAATATTAGCATATTTAACATTTATCTTGATGGGCATAATCTCGTCATTATTATAATAGTGAAAATGCGGTGTTACACCATACAAAACATGAATAAAGTTTGATATTTAAATACCAGAAACATGAATAAAACTAAAGTATCCAAAGTAGCAAAATATGAATAACAAACAACATTCGGTTACATTACGGTCTAAATTACATGACTCCAATTGAATGACCATGCACTTAAAACATGCAATTCCAAATAATATGCCATAAATACAAGTACGGCCAACACTTAACATTAAACAATTTAAACTGGACAAATATCCCCAAAACTCATCTAAGTCAAAACCAAGCCAATAACTCAACAACTTATTCGACTATTTAATAATTGTCCATATAAACCAATGAAATAGAAACACCCAATATTTAGACAATTTATACCCCAAACGTTTAAATACCTTATTGTTGATTTAGAGGTTGGGAAAAAAACTAAAAACATACCATGTCTTCAAAGAAACATTTCTTAACAAGTGATGACACCCAAAACATGCCCAACAACTCAACCATATGTATATTTTGAATGATTTATAAAATAAAATACAAAAAGTGTGTTAACATCAAAAAATATCATATAAGCAAAATCCCCACACTTTATGATTTATCATCAAAATGTCAAAAAACCCAGATATATGTATTTCTCAGGATTTTATAAAACCAAATGTGCCACGTTTCGTGAACAGTTATGTCCGAGAATGAATGAATTGTGATATACACAGAAGGGGGAAAGCCTTCCTACTGAGCAAGATCATTAATTAATATTAATAAGGAAGACCTTACGCTCTATGACCGATTTCGAGGAAAGAGCATAGGATCAGATGTACTTACTATTTTACGCATAATATGAACTATCATCTAGTAAGCAACAACAACAACATTTGATAAATATAAATAAAACATCTTAAGACTCCAAAATACACAATTTTGGATGTACAAAGTTTTCAGAAAGCAACTTGTAACTTACCTAGTTTCTAAACCCGCAAACTCCATCTTTCATTGGTGAAGGTTTCACCATCTTCAAGTCATTCCCACCAAAGATCTAGGGTTTACAAAGCAATTACTCCATTTGAACCCAAGAATCTTTTGTAATAACCAAGTTCCTGAATATGAGAAAGCTGAGGCGTATTGATTATTTAGCTATCTACAGCGGGCTAGGGAGTAACTAACTAGATAAAGAGAAGGAGACTCCATTTTCTACTCATGTTCAGCAAAAGGAGCCATTGGTGTGTATATGTGTAATCATGAGAAGAGGAAAGGAGAAAGGTGATAAATCACAAAAAGATCAAGTGTACAAGGTTCAAACTTAGATAAGATTACCTTAGTCTTTCTTTATTTTCTCTAACTAGTAAGATTTATGTCACGGTCTAGGGATTTGAATCATGATTTGAGTATGATTTTGGGGAAATCGATTTTAATGGTATGTGTAACACCCTCAAATTTGGAGAGAGCGACTAAAATAAAATTTTCATCAATACAACAAATAAGGAATAAATTCTTCTCTTATAGATTAAAACTAGAATTGCCTCAACAAATATTATAATTAAACTTCAACAAAGTTAGACCAAGTAGTATACAAAGACCTACAAGTGGGCGGGTGTTACTAAACCAATATGTGTCGCTATCTCTGAATGCATAAAACGTCACCAAAGCTAGGTCTTTAACGTGCTACCCTCTAGCACTCAAGTCACACGTCGCTAGTACCAACCCCGCGATAACCTAATGCACATGCCGACAAAAGAAAAAGGGTTAGGCTTAACGCCTAGTGACTTCAAGAGTTTATAACATGATTGATTTGAAACCAAAAGACTTGCTTGATAAAATATAATTCTCAAAGGAAATAACCTTATTATAAAAGCAACATCTTTCCCCAAATTTAATAGTTTCATAATAAAAAGCTTTAGACCAAAGTGAAATTAGAAGTGAAAGCTTTAAATAGAAATACTCATTTAACGTGATACCAATTCCAATACTCACACGACCATGGATAAGTTTATAAACGTAAAGATAGAAACATAGCTTTGACCATATTTATAAACCATTAACTCACGCGTACCTTTGAAAGGGATAAAAATATCTGAAGATAACGGGGGAGACCCGATATTCCATCTTTAGTGACAGATATAAAAGTAGGTCAATACTCAATGTTCAAGCTAACTATAGGAATCAATGGCAACTGACAACTCCCGGTTAACACACCTAAGTGTAAGGCCCTCGATAATCCCTACAAAAGCCCGTGCAATAGGTCAATGGCAACCGGCAACTTCTAGTTAATACACCTAAGTGTAGGGCCCTCGATAACCTCTCGATGCACCACGCGTAGTCAATAGCAATCGGTAACAACCGACTAATATACCTAAGTATATGGCCCTTGACGACTACTAACGCAACCAAAAAAGGAACAACAATCCCGACTTAAAACCGACTAAATGCCTATGGATCCATTACATTCTAGTCTATAAATCAAATACTTCAAGCAAGACATATTGATAATTTCCCAACACCAACTCTTTGCTCAAAAGTAATTTTTCAATAATCAATTATTCCTCAAGTTGGGAAGACATAAAATTACACGACACTAAATGAATGACCAATGCACCCAAAACGTGTAAAATATTATTCAACTCGGACAAATGTCCATGAGACCCTTTTTAGTCAAAACCGAGCAAATGCTCTATAACTCAACACTTATCTAATAACCGGAAACACTAGGTGAGACGCACCCTTTTTCCAAATGAACTGATATTCATGTATTTTTACAAAATGCCCCATAATGCCATAACATGTAAATTCCGTAGGGTTATAAATCCAATATCCTCAAAGTATCATTGACACCAAATGATCCCCATTTATAAATAAAACATCAAAACCTCTCATGAAATATGCTTTATTCATCAAAGTGTCAAAATCCAAATATAACATTTGTAAAATTTATAAAACCATTTATATCAAATAATTGCATATTATCAAAATACTCAAATACTTGACCAATAGCAAGAAAAACATGTTAATATATCAAAATGGACATTTTTGGCATGTACATCGTTTTCACAAAGAAACTTAACTCACCTTGCTAGATTTAAGCTAAATCTAGGTTTTACCCCAATATCGAGTTCCATTCGGTGAAAACTTTAGATCCTTGAGCTACACCTCTAGATCCATGGTGTAATCCTTCCAAGAACACCTACATAACTTCTAAAACATACACAAAACACACCCAAGAGAGAATGAGAGTCGTTGGTACAAAAACTCAAACTCTAGATCCAAGATTTCGGAGAGGTGATCATATCTTTCAACTTCTAGGAACCCCAAATCATCAAGTAAACTTTAATCCCCATCATTACCATCTTAAATAGCTCTGAAATACGAAACCATAGCAAAAAGAATCGCCTCAATCGGAGCTGTGATGGAGAAGTTATGACCAAATGAAGAACATCCTGAAATTAACCCCTAGAGGCCGTTGTTGATTGTGACAGGCGACTGTGCCATGTCACAATCTCCGGGCGGGCACAATAGCCCGTGTCCAAAATCGATCTGATTCATCTCCTAAGTCTCGGTACATTCAGGACGATTCTGACAGGCGATTGTGACAGTCACTATAGCCTGGGCCGTTTTGAGGTGTTTTTCCTATTTTTCACCCGTTTTGATCCCGCTACTCGTCTTGTAGATGATACCCAATATAAATAACTTGAAAATGCTTCTTCATTGATTCTAAGAGTGGAATACAAAGGGGACTCGGGATTCCACTTTACCTAAGACCCGGTTGATACATTGTGCCATTGCCACTAAAGCATGGCACAATTGTTGGGTCCACCAACCACTTGGTACCCCCGGTGCTATTATGACAGATGTCGAAACCGCATGGCGTAATAGTCGAGATGAACATACTTTAAGTATCATCGATGCTATAGTGACAGATGTCACTCCCATATGGCACCACGGCTCAAAGTCTGAAATTATCATTCGGTTATTGAATCGCTCGATTCAACACTTTCTTAAATATAGACGAAAATCAGGGTGTTACTGTATGTGTTATGGGAAATTAGTTTTAATGTGAATCCCTTCTTATGATTTTCTTTTTATGGTGGGTTGAGTTGGTTTGATCTAATTCTTAAGGTTAATTTACATTTAACTCCTCTAATACGGTAAATTATCGAACCGATGGGTTGAAATGAGTAAGATTGATTATAAATAAATCTAGGTTGATTTTGTAGTGTTTGAATATTCTACTCGGGGTAACTTTTAAATGGAGTTCGGAGATGAAATTATCAAGCATGTTCTACATAGGGGGAACAGAGAGTCCTGCGGGTTGTCTCGCGACCTAGGCCACATGGCAGGTCGCGTCACCCACTATATCTTGTTTTTCAGTTTTTGTTTAAGGTATGGTTTAGGGTTGTTGTTGGAGCCCTACCCTTAGGGAAATGTTAGTGGATCAATTGGGATATAAGTGGGTTATTAACTCGTCATTTAATTGGTCCAGTTCAGGTGTTGACTGGTGTAAATTTAGCTTAAAGGGAGTGTGCATTTAGGCTTGGATTCCAAGTGACTTTCTCATATTATTTTGACAATCTCATATTTACCAATTCATGTTGAAATCATATTGGTTTTATTTACTTAGTGTGCATCAAATAATTGGAAATATTGTTTATGGTAAAGAGTGAGTGTCAGTGTTGGTGTGTATATTGACATTTTAAATTTACGGGAAGTGTGTACCTGATCAAGGCATATGAATTTGTTTCATATAGTCTCATATATGGACAAGTGTAAGCCCCGAACAACTTGTCACAAGTGTGAGTGACTATAAATGTGTTTTGTCGTTGAAACATGTATAGGTGTTTATGTTTTTATGTGTGTAATCACTGTTATCTCATCATTTTATCACTTTGTAATTCCTTATTTACTCGTGTGCTAGAGCGGATTCACTAGACCTCAGGTCTAACTCTCGCTTTTATAAAACTGAAAACCTTTTCAGGATTGTACTATGTGGATAACTCTAGCAAAGGGAAGGGGAAGGGGAAGGTGTGAGTTAGGTGGCTGAAGTGAGGACATTTCCTTCTAGTTAGATAGTTGTTTAGAAACTTATCTTAGTTTTTTATTAAATCCCATCAATGTTACTTTATCTCCCATGCAACTCTTAAGATCTTGTTAAATTATGGACCGACCTTAGTATTTGAATTTGCCGATTTAGAGCAAAGGCTATGAAAATTGCTATTATGAGTTAATGGTTGTTACACCTTTCATCTTCAAGATATACTCAAATAATAAACCCAGTTGTGACCAAAATTACTCTAAGAGTGTTGGGTGAAAATATGGAGTAAAATACAAATATTCTCACAAATCCTTCAAGTAACACCCATGAGAAATAACTTACAATCACGAGCTAGACCGTTTCCCAAAGCTCCACCATGCTCCAAAATTACCCCAAGCACTTCCAAAAACACTCAAAATCTCTACAATAGAGGAAAGAATGAAGTGGGTGAAGAAATGAGCAATTCTAGGTCAAAAACCGGGTTTTACAACTGATCTACAGGTTTATGCCACTTGTGGGATGACTTAAGTCACATAAATAGTCGCCCGACCCACTGCCTTGGCCGCCTGGTCCCTGACCTTGTCCTGACCGTTTCCCCGTCGTTTTTTTATTGTTTCTGAACCGTTTTCTAACCACTTTTCGACCGCTTCCTAAAATTTATTTAGTAGTAACAAAAAAAAATTGGGGTGTTACGCGGACCATTGGTCCCGCGGTCCATAACCTCATACTTCTGGTCATTGGGTCTAAATGACCAATTGTTGTTGCCACCCATGTGTCCATGATGGCCACTACCTTGTTGCCACTACTCGATTGTCTCAACCAGTCCAATTGAGTGCGCGACATGATTAAAAGTATACAAAACAATGTCAAAAACATGTAAAAACAATTCAAGTATAATGTTAGTCTATAAGACATTGTTAGATCATGGACAGAAAGAAGACCAAACACAAAAACTTTGTAGACAAATGATTAGAAAAATATCACCTAGACGATAAAAGTTCGAAACCCTAAATGCAATTCAATGAGACTAAAATAAACCTAATATTTAATCATCAGAAAAGTGATTAGACGAGTTAAGTTCTTTGTCGTTTGAATAACTATCTAAGTGTTCGAAGTCTTCTTCCTCATCATTGCTTTCTTCGACATGCCAATTGTCACGACGATCATTGACAACTTTGATGTTTTATATTTTTGATATAGGAAAACGATGATGTTGTATATGTTGAGCTCCATGTGGAAAAATATGATGGTGACTATCTTTTGTTTTCCACTAGTAATGAATTGAAGGTTATTTTCTTATGTTTTCTATGAATAATAATAATGATAAATGGTGATTTTTTTAGTTTATTGATCAGGAACAATTGGTGATGTGCATAATTGTTAATAGTGACAAATGATAACTATTATGTTTTCAAGGAGAATGAGATGATGAGTAATAATGAGTGATCTTCGTTTGTTCGTTTATGTTCATTTAAATTTATTTATGTTCGTTTGTTTATATTCATTTAACATCTTAATGGACAAACATGAACAAACTTATTTTCTTAATGAATGAATACAAACAACTAAGGTTGGTTTATTTGTTCGTGTTTTTTTGTTTGTTCAGTTAAAGGTAAAAAAAAAGGAACACAAGCAAGTCCTTGTTTGTGTTAATTCGGTTTGTTTTCAAGTTTTGTCATTTTTTCTTTCAATTTCTGTTACCGCTAATATTTTTTTCTTTATAACCACAATAGTTGTGTCGTAATGTTCAGGTCCTGCAGATGTGGAATATCCCATCTTTTCCAGGGTTCGATTGCAGGCGTATACAAAAATCACTAAGTTTATCCACGTAGATTTTTTACAGTCATAATTGTTGAGATTAGTACTGACATAGTTTAAGACATCTTCCAAAAAAATATATTTTTGTCTTATGTTGAAAACAGAAGTGTATTGTGGATCACTAATAGATTTTTCATAAGGGGGGGTTTTGGTCTTCTTTCTAAATTTTCAATTTTGTTGTTTTGATTTCTATCGTTAATATGTTATCTATTTTTGCAATAGGCTATTAATTTTTCATCGTAGGTTTATTCAGTTGAATCAAAATAGTTTAAAAAAATAAACAAGGTATAGTATTCGATCATAGAGATTTTAGATACGGTCAGGATCTCTGATCAAAGAGATAGATGGATTTGGTCTTTCGATGGTTCGGAAAGAGAATAGATGGGTTTGGTCTCTCGATGGTTCGGGTGAGTTCTTGGTGGCTTCCGCTCGCAATTACATAGATTCCAAATTTTGGGGATTGACCAGTCTTCTACTTGATGGAATTGGCTTGTCCCTATCAAGGTTAATGTTTTTGCTTGGCGGTTGGGCTTTAACAACATTCTAACTCGAGACAATCTTGATAATAGAGGAATAGATGTACAATCCCATTTATGTCCGGTTTGTGACTTGGAGATTGTCGGTCAGACATTTGTTCTTTTCTTGTCAAATGGCCGGGGATATTTGGAAGCAAATTGGTCGTTGGTGGGGTCTATATATTCTAGAGTTTAATTCCAATTCGGATCAGGTTGGGTGGTTGATATCTTTCCGGTTGTAGAAAGTGGAGTCGGATTGTTTAGAGGCGGTAAATTACAGCCCTAGCGGTAGTTCTAACGGCTTTATGGGTTATTTGATCGTTTCGAAATGGGATTCTTTTTAGGATTTCTAAGCCTAAGAAAGCGGTGTTGTGGGCAGTGGCAGATCCGGGATTTTTGTCCACTGGGGTCCCATTAAAGTAGAATAAAGGCGCGTTAAGTCATCCGACATGTTTCGGGAAAATTTTCAAGTTTTTTAGTTGTTTCGGGAAATTTTTCAAGTTTTTTAGTTGATTTCAAGATATTTTCTTCGTGTTTTTATCGATTTTGAAGGATTTTTTTAGTGTTTTTGTCAATTCCGAAGGATTTTTTCGGTTTTTTTATTGATTTCAAAAGACTATTTTAGTGTTTTTGTCAATCACCGGCAAGATGGGATCCGTTGGAAAATTTTACTGGGGGAACTAAGATTAAATTTAGTATTTTTGATATTTTTTGGCCTGTATAATTTTTTTTAAGAATTCACTGGGGTCCTTGGACCCCACCCTTTTACATGTTGGATCCGCCCCTGGTTGTGGGATAGTATTGTGACCCATTCATTCTTCTAGGTTACAAATAGGAGTGGTAAGTTTAATATTAATTGGGTGGGTTGGTTACAAAACCCCCCTCTTGCTATTTCTTGCATGTAATCTTGGTTTTCTATCTTCTTGCTAGTTTTATAAAATCTTCGCCGTTAAAAAAAGGTATATTTATTCGACCGAACGAATCGTTCAAACTGAAAATCAAACATTCCAGAACTGTTCCCAAATTGTATTCTATTAGAGTGGGTTATGTATTAGATTCTTTGGACACCCCTAAGTGTGTCCCCAATCAACTCAGTTTATGGATCCACCATTGAGTAGTTGTATATACGTCTTCGATTAACAACTGCCATATACTTCCACCAGCAACTACCATATATGACGACACTAAGTGTTAAAATTAGGCAGAAACCCATTCTGACACATTTAATTTGCTATCAAACCCATAAATGTTGAATAAGCAACAATAACTACCTTAGATCTAAAAGTTGTTAAACTTATATTGCTATATTATAAAGCAAATGGGATTTTGTTCCTAAAAACTTTTTATTTTTCAAGAGTACAGCCTAATAAAAGATACAAAATCTTTTAACTTTTAAAATAATCCTATTTTATCAGCTAGGTTATGAATTAGATTTTTTGGACACCCTAAGTGTGTCCCCCATCAACTGAGTTTACGGATTCACCATTGAACAGTTGTATATACGTCTTCGATTAAAAACTGCCATATACTTCCACCAGCAACTACCATATATGACGACACTAAGTGTTAACATGAGGCACAAACCCACTCTGACAAATTTCATTTGCTATCAAACCCATAAATATTGAATAAGCTACAATAACTACCTTAGATCTAAAACTTAGAAACTTATATTTGCTATATTATAAAGCAATTGGGATTTTGTTCCTAAAAACTTTTTATTTTTCAAGAGTACAACCTAATAAAAACTACAAAATATTTTAACTTTTAAAATAATCCTATTTTATCCTTCTAAAAATCATAAAGAACAAAGTTTTTTTGAAAGATCTACTACTCTTTATAAAATACTAGAAGAGTACTTGTGTAATGTAGCAGTATTCATCTTAATTTTAATATTTTATTTTAGTTTTTGCCTCTATCGATGTTGTAATACGGTTTTGTTGATTTTTTTGAAAAAAAAAATGTTTTTTGTGCAATTTCTTTAACTCAGTTTTTTTATTATAATCTTGGTTTAATAATGAAATAATATATTTTGCTTTAATAATTTTTTTTATAAATATAATAATTAAGTATTTTGTTAGAACGAAATAATTATCCTAAGAGTAAACTACGATTTTGGTCCCTGTGGTTTACCACTTATAACGATTTTGGTCCCTGTGGTTTAAAAATTGTTTATTTGGTCCATGTGGTTTCATCTTGCTTCTATTTTGGTCCTTACGTCTAACAGAGATAACGGAACTGTTAAAAAAGTTTGTAAAATTTACATATTTAGTTCTTGTGTGGGTTGATTTCCGTTACAAACCACGTCAATTCGTACCAACCGTACAAACCGCATGCAACCAATTTTTTTTTTCACTTTTTCTTAATTATTAGGGTTGATTAGTCAATAATATATGAAAAAATTTCATCAAGAATACTGAAAGTTGGTCAATCAAGAATACGTGAAACAAGATTCATCAAATTGAGAGTTTTATGAATCAATTCATTTTCATGTAGAAATAATTTCATGAAGAAAAAAATTATATGAAACAAATTCATCATATTAAACACTTTCATGAAAAAAAAAATTATTCAAAAAAACAATGAAACACGCGGTTTGTACGGTTTGTACGAATTGACGTGGTTTGTATTTGAAATCTTCATTATCATTTTTGTTTTTCCTTCTTTAATATATTTTAATACTATATATATATATATGTTATTTTTTATATGTATTTTGGTACTTTTTTATATACTTATAATTACTAAAAACAAATAATTTTTTTAATATTTTAATTAATAACTCTTTTTAATATTTAATCAAAGTTTTATTATTTATTTAAAAGCGGTTGATTTTTTTATTAATTTTTTTAAAACTGAATGGTTTAAAATGAGGAAAAAATTGCGGATCATTAAAATTATTGATAAATAAGTGCTTTTTTTCAAAGTTTTATATTTATTTTATATTGTCATTTGAAAAGGTTTTAAATAGAATTCGAGAAAAAAAAATAGTTTTATATATACCCAATCGGTTGTTTGTATTAAATGCATTTTTCAGATGATAATTTAAAATAAATATAAAACTTTAAAAAAAGGATATCACTTATTTATCAATAATTTTAATGATTCGTAATTTTTTTCTCATTTTAAACCAATTTGTTTTTAAAAGAAGTTTAATAAAAATACCAACCGGTTTTAAATAAATAAATAAAATTTCGATTAAATATAAAAAAGAGTTATTAATTCAAATGATAATTTAAGATAAATATAAAACTTTAAAAAAAAATCACTTATTTATCAATAATTTTAATGATTCACAATTTTTTTTAAACCAATTCGTTTTTTTTTTAATTAACAAAAAAATCAACTGCTTTTAAATAAATAATAAAACTTTGATTAAATAATAAAAAGAGTTACTAATTAAAATATTAAAAAAGTTATTTATTTTTAGTAATTATAAGTAAATAAAAAAAGTATTAAAATATGTATAAAAATAACACACACATATATATATATATAGTACTAAAATATATATATAGTACTAAAATATATTAAAGAGGAAAAAAAATGATATTATATATATAAGTGTCAAATTATAGTTAGTAATATAATAAATGAAATTTAGGATTAAATATTTAAAATTTATATAACACAAGGACTAAATATGTAAATTTTTCAAACTTTTTTAACATCTTTGTTATCTCTGTTAAATGTAAGGACCAACATGGAAGCAAAATGAAACTACAGGGACCAAAAAAGCAGTTTTTAAACTACAGGGACCAAAATTGTTATAAATGGTAAATCATAGGGACCAAAATTGTAGTTTACTCTTATCCTAATGATATATTAGATTTTTTATATTCAAAATTAGATGTTTATCTGTATAGTTAGTTATACGAATTCAAACATGAAGCTTTAATAAGTTGTACCAATGCATTTATAACTTGTATTCTTGAACTTTAAGTAATTATACTTTAATCAATTGTACTTATTGCTTAATAATATGTTTTTAAGAGTTTTTGTTAAATACTTTATAATATAGTATAGATAAAGTCAGTTCACCAAATAAACAACATAATCTTTAGATTTTTTAAACCTCATAACATAAGTGATCCATTTGCAAAAATTAAAAATCACAGAAAATAAATTTAAAAGAATTTAATTTTTGCTGGTTCACAATTGAATTTTACATTTTACGTCGCACATATACGCTAAATTGTGCAACAAAAGCTTGATTTTTTTTTAATATGTTTTAGGAGTAAACTACAAATTAGGTCTTTATGGTTCGTTAGTAACATATTTTATCCTTCTAACTTTAAAATAACAAGATGACTACTGTGGTTTCCAAAACCGTCTGTATTTAGTCCCTCCCAATAACAGCTTTTAAAAAATCAGTTAAATGAGAGGCTTTTTGTCTTTTAATTGAATTTAAAATTTTGTCTTTTACCCAATAAAAATCAGTTAAATGAAAGGCGTTTTGGTACTTTTATCGAATTTTTGTTTCTTTCTCAATCAAAATCAAAAGAACCAAAATCATAAAATCGATTTTGATTGGTAAATAACAAAATTTTCATAAAATGACAAAACTTGTCATCACGTAACAAAAAAAATTAATGACCATTAAAAAGAGGGATCAAACACGGACGTTTGAGGGTCATTTTGTAATTTTGAGACTATAATAGCAAAATGTTAATTTTGAAAAACCACAGGGACCAGGTTTTTAGTTTACTTTATATCTAGAGTAAATTACATAATTGGTCCCTGTGATTTACACTTAATAACATTATGCATTCTTTTTTCAAAATAATTATGGATTTGGTCCCTGTAATTTACATTTTCAAACGCCTTTGGTCCTTGTGTCCCAACTCTGTTAAAAACATTCGTTAAGTAGATTAACTAGAAAGACATTTTAATCATTTTACTCAATTTATCAATTTTTATTAAAACTTAAAAAATGTATTATATTATAATATTATACATATATATATACACAGTTATATAACTAGGGTTCTGAGCTTTCGGATCGAAGCATTGCGTTTGTAAGGGAAAACCACATAAATTTTTTATGTTGCCATTCTATTTGTCTATCAGCTCTCTCTTTCGGGAAACAACATCTCCAAACCCATCCCTGATCACCTCGTCAATGCCGATGGTCCATTCTCGGTGGACCTTTTCCACAACTCTTTAACCGGAGCCAGTCCGAAAAATTTCAACATTGTGACATCTCTCACTTTCTTGGATCTTTTTTCCAATTTATTAAATGGGTCACTATCAGAATCTCTAGGCAACTTGACCCGTTTCTCTGAACGCTTAATTTGTTGCATAATAGTTTCACCGGCGAAATTCAGGCGTCTTATGGGATGTTTCAGACGATTGTTAGTTTAGACGTTGGGTATAATAATATTACCGGAAAGACAGCGAAAGTGAGTTATCTGCTTAACCAGGGTCCTACCTTGTTTACCGGAAACCCGTTTTTATGTGGTTTTCCCTTACATTCGCAACGCCCCGACCCAGAAGCTCAAAACCCTTGTTATATAACTGTGTATATATATAGGTATAATATTATAATATAGTACATTTTCTAATTTTTAATAAAAACTGATAAATAGAGTAAAATGACTAAAATGTCCTTCTAGTTAACCTACTTAACAAATGTTTTTAATAGAGTTAGGACACAAGGACCAAAGGCGTTTGAAAATGTAAACCATAAAAACCAAATCTATGGTTATTTGGAAAAATGGACGCACAATGTTACTAAGTGTAAACCAAATAGACGAATCATGTAATTTACTCTTCTATTTAATTGTAAGTCCAAATTAAATTGAGACCAGGATACTTCAAAAAGCATGTTGATATGATGGCAATGGGTTGATCCGCTGGCTTAAGGTAGACATGGTCAAATGGCCCCGGATAAGGACCGGGACCGGGACTGATTTTGAGACGGGTTTGGGACCGACAGTTCGTAACCGGTTATAGTTTTTGCCCAAAAAGAAGGCTTGGTCCGGGAGCGGTTTGGGATCGGTTATGGCCCGGCCTGATTTTTCAAAAATACTACCGTTTTATTATCGATACCCAACATGTATATGCAGAGACGGAGCCAAAAAAATTATCTAGGAGGATCCTAGAAACTTAGTGTAAGAAAATTTACGATTTTAATGTTAAAAAAACCTTTTTAAGAGATACATATTTTATAAGTATTTGTCCATAGACAATAGTTGTTAGAAAAAAGTAGGGCTAACCAATATAATTATATCTACATTTATATAAATAAAAACAAAATATGTCTACATGTGTAGATAAACCTATAAACGATAAAACTTTTAAAAAATACATGAAAACTATATAAAAGGTTTTTTTTATATAACAAAATCTTTAAAAATATTTGGAGTTTTAAAGGATGAAAAGTTGTGAAATAAACAAAATTAGTGAGGCAATGTATTTTGAGCTTATATTAAATCTTTTTCCCCAAAATTTCCAGGTGGAGCCTTGGCTCCTTCTAGCGACCGGCTCTATGGTGGATCCGTCACTGTGTATATGACCGCTTTTTTTCTTCCTATTTTGACCCTTTTTCAGTTCTGTTTACCCTTTATTCACTATATATACAAATCATATGGTGTATGGGAGAAGATACAAACTCACAAACGGTCACAATTCTTGCTATAATTCGTGATTTCGGCTCTTATTCTCGCAAAAAAAATGTATTTTTTATGTGTATATAATTGATCCAGTTATATATTTTCAAGTGTATTCGAATAACAAATTTTTTATTCTTAAAAAAATAAAAAATATTACATAAAAATCGAATTTAAGAAAGAATACATAGGACCGGTTTGGGCCTGATGCGGGACTGGTTGTTATAACTGGTTACAAAGTACCTTAACCAGGCACGAGTCTTTGATCCAGACCGACACCGGCCGGTTATGAAAATAATGTTTAAGACCGGGACTGATTGGGTCCTATCCAGAACTGATTTTTTTTATCATCTCTTGCTTTGGGTCAAAAAAGATCCATTTCAAATGAATCTGGGCTTTCTTTAATTTTATATCCAATGAGTTGGGCTGAATTTGCTGTTAGGCCGAAAAGAAAACAGGCATGCCATTCCCCTCTTTTCTTCTTTCAATAACCTTTTTTTAAAGTAAATGTGGTTTATTAAAAACTGTTAGTTTTGTTTTGGTATTTTTAAAATTACGATTTTTATTTTTATGTTTTATAGTTCATTGTTTTTTGTTTATGTTTTCATCCTTCATACTTAACTTAAGCCACTAACGAAGTTTAGGCATGGTGATTTGTTACGTCCGTTGAGGAACTCGGTTCACCAGCCCTGTTTCGGGCCCGAGATTCTCCATAAAAACGATTACCTGGTTCGAGGATTTCTGATATGTGTAAAAGTGAGGTCGGGTAATGTATTTTCCAACCGACCCTATCCCTGTATAAATATATATTAATTAAAATTATAGTTTTTTTAATATATATTATGTACTATGTTATATTTTTCAACCAATTCTAACAATTTTTTGTAACCATTTTTTGTTGAATTAGGGATGAACTGAGGATATGTGCAACAAAAAACAGGGAGGGGATTTGATTACTCATGTCTTATGGTGACGTGAATAAGGTAGTAAAACCGAGTCCGGGGGTTTCGCGTTGCCATGCCTAACGAAGTTATCTTTAATGACAACAATAAACTGCAAACCATAAGAACAAAACCATTATTTAATAAACATAAGGACGGTAGTTGCAATTTTTGACAAAATACAGTGAAAATGTATTTTACTCAAAAAATTTAAAACTTAATTTTTGCCTGATTCATACTAAATCGGTCTATATTATATACGATTTAAATGTCCATATTTTTATTTTAGTTTGTCCCAAAATAAACAGTTCACATTCAAAAGTTTCTTTCTCCATTATCAATGGTAAATATGTCATTTAGTTATTTAAAACGTGTAATAATTACATATTCTTACAACTTATTTTTATTGTCAACATATATTTTAAACAAAGGAAATAGATTTCTATAAAAAATTACATCTTGTTTCAAGTATTATATTTCATCTATTTAGATTTATATATATAATTTCCAAATCTGAAATTCTTGAACCTGCAATTAAACTATATTAGTTTATTGGATCTTTCTAGTTGCATTTAAAGCAAAAAAAAACTAGTATTTATAATTGGGAACAATGAAATATGGGTCTTGATTAAGCTTTATTACTTGTAAATTTATAATGATTGGTTTTCAAGTTAGGGTTCTTGGTAAACGGTGGTTAGAATTGGGATTAAGGGGTCTTAGTTTTTTTTATTTTGTAACATCTTAATATACGATATATCTTTAGTCTCTACTTTTTAATGTAAACACCATATTTGTCGCATTAAGTGTTTTTTATCAAAATTTTGTTAGAATGTCGGAAATTTATATTTTAATCTGATTTAAGAGAATAATGTACTGGTCTAAATTATATTTTATTTTGTGGGTCATTATGGGTATCAGGAGCAGTACACACACAGGGTAATCATCTGGACGACAAAAATGGCCTAGACATATTTTAGATGTATATTTTGGAGATCATTTTCAAAGTAGTATTACGTTATGGTTCAAGGGTCATATTCAACTATCGTAAATGACAAAAACAACCTTAATTGGAGTAGTTAGTAGGGAGCCCCACCCCCAACCGTGAAACTTTGAAAAGCTATATAGGAAATAGCTATTTAACAATAGCCATTTTCAGAACCATAAGGATTGTGGTGTAGTGGTTGAGGTCTTGGGGGATGTAGTGGAATATGCCATCTGTCCAGGGTTCGAATTCAAGCTTATACAACAAATAAAGCCACTGAATTTATCAGGGCAAATGTTTTAAAACCCGGGTTGACCCGACCGATTGAACCGGTGGAACCGTGACCCGGGGAAGAGAGTGGGTCAAATATGACCGGGTCTTTGGCACTTTATGACCCATATTGACCCGACCGATTTTAATAAAGAACTGGTTGAACCGTTGGAATCAACCATTAAAAAACCAGGTTGACCCGTTTTTGGCAATTTTTGTGAATCTTTTTGTAGACTCGAGGTTGCTATGGATATGCATGGGAAAGAGACCCGCCCCATTGAGGAACCCGGTGTACCTGCCCCGAAGAGGACGGGGGTTCCCAGCAAAATCGGGCATCGGGGATGGGGACGGGGATCCCCGAAAGTTAAAAATGGGAATGGGGCTGGGTAATGTGGTCCCCGGCCCGTCCCCGAATTATTAAATATGTCGTATATTTTACTATTAAATATAATATTTATAAATAATTAACTTTAATATATTTTATTTTTATAAATGGTATTTTGACATTTTTTTCTTATATACATTTTTTTGAGTTGTCTTGCTTTTTTTAAGATAAAAACACGTTGAAAGATGAAAATATTTGATCAAAAATTACGTATGATGTTGTGATTTTGTTCACATGCGAATATTTGATGCTCTATAAAATAAAATTTGTAAATATGTGAGATTTAAATATGGAGCGTTATCGGTCGAGTGTGGTGTTTAACATAATTGATTTAAAACATTTTAAAATTAACGGGGAAAAAAATCCCCGATTCCCCGTCGGGGGGACGGGGATGGGGATGTGATCATTACTTGGTAGGGATGGGGACGGGGATGAAGATTGGAATCGGGGACGGGGATGGGGATTGGGGCCCCCACCATCCCTAGCTATGGACAATTTGCTGATAGAGGTCATGATGATCACTAGTCTTCAAGAGGAAGAAACTGTGGGCGCTCTCTGTCCCGTCGACCTAGTTCTCCCGGGTAAAGACACGTGGCAACTGTAATTATTGCCACAAGCCAGGTCATTGGGTGAAGGATTGTCCAAGTCTTAAAAACAAAGACAAGGGCAACCCGAACCATCAATTATTGCAAACAGAGAGGAACAAGATGGCTTTTCTACCATAGTTACACCTACGCCAGGTAACAGGAGATGGATGTTAGATACCTGTGTATCTTGCCACATGACACCATTCCAGGCTTGTTTCTCTACCTTCGAAAAAGTTGAAGGTAATTGTATTTTTATGGGAAACATTACTTTGTGTGTTACTACGGGTATCGGTACTGTGCACATCAAGATGTTTGATGGGTGTATCTGGACATTGAAAAATGTCATATTTGTTCCACTCATGACACGTTCCTTAATCTGTGTTAGACAACTGTCCAAATTGGGTTGCAAGATTCAGATTGTAGACGAGAGTTTGCACATCTCCAAAGGGAGTTTTTTTTAATGAAAGGAGAATGGACTGAAAATAATCTTTTTCATTTGATTAGCGAGACTAGGGATGGCAGAAAGTGACCCAATTCGCCAACCTAACCCGAACCCAACCCATTAGTAGCAGGTTGGGTTGAGATTTTCAACCCGTCTAACTTAAATAGGTCAACCCGCCTAACCTATTTAATAAATGGGTTGGGTTGGGTTGAAATTTCTGACCTATTTTCAACCCATTTACAACCTGTTTGTAACCCATTTACAACTTGTTTTTAACCTATTAATAACCTATTTACAACTCATTAATAACCTGATTATAACCCACTTAATATAATATATTTTATTTTTAAAATATAATTTTTAAATTTTGGTGTTAAAGAAAGTGAACCTAAATAGGAAACCCTAGATTCATTTAGATTTTAGAACGCCTTCATCAAAAAAAGGAAAAAACCCTAGTTTGCTCTCTCTCGTCCGGCGTTGTGCTCTCATCTTCCTCCGATGTCTCTACTATCGTCTTCCTCCGGCGACTATCGTCTCTTTCTCTTGTTAGTATCATCTCTTCTCTTTCTCTCGCCGACGTCATCTCTTTGTCTCGTGACTCTCGTCGGCTCGTTGTCTCAGTCTGTCGTTCATCTCAACAGCACCACCCACGTCGCCGGCGAGAATATTTTCAGCCTACTTAGTTTCAACAGTACCACGTGGTCCAACAGTAAGTTACATATTAAATGGGTCAACCCAGGTTGAACCCATTTATTTAACAGGTTGGGTTGAAATTTTGTAAACAGGTCGAACCCAAGTTGAACCCATTTAAGTTGCAGGTTGGGTTGGGTTGAAAATCTCAACCCCTTTAATTAAATGGGTTGGCTTGGGTTGAGATTTTCGACCTGTTTAATAAATGGTTGAACCCGAACCCAACCCAACCCAGGTCGATCCATTGCCACCCCTAAGCGAGACTATTTGTTCTGAATCGTGTGTGGCCGATAGTGTAACACCCTCAAAATTTGGTAAGAGCGACTAATTTAAAACTTTCATTATTACATCAATTGAAGGATGAATCCCTTCCTATAAATCAATACTTAAAATTTCCTCGAATAATAATTTTAAATACATCTCAACAAAAGATAGGCCAAGTATTATACTAAGACATAAATACGGCCGGGTGTTACTAAACCCAAAAGAATCGCTATCTTCGAATGCGAAAACGTCACCAAATGGCTAGATCTCTATCGTGCCACTTCCTAGCACTCAAGTCCACACATGTTGCAAGAACCAATCCCAACAAGAACCTAATGCACATGCCGACAAAGGAGGAGGGTTAGGCTTAACGCCTAGTGAGCTCAAGAGTTTATAACATATTTATAATCAGTTGAAATCGAAAGATTGTTTGATAAAATAATAATTTCTCAAATAGAATGACTTCATTATAGAAGCAATATTTTTCCCAAATTCATCATTTTCATAGTAAAAACTTTGGACCAAAATATCGTTAGTAACGAAAGCTTTAAATAGAAATACCCGTTCAAAACGAATTTCTACACCCGATACTCACCGAAGTCGTGAATAAATTTAAATGCTCCAAATACCTAAAATATGGACAAAACTCCAATTTCTAGAATGCCAAAATATGGTTAAGTCTCAAAGATCCAATAATATAAATTATGGATGATACTTCATACTCTAAAAACGTCACCGAAAATCATGGATAAGACTCTATACCTAAAACAACACCTTTCGGTGACGGGGAAGACCCGTTTCCATGTTTAGTGGTGGAACACAAAAGTAGGCCACACACAAGTTACGTGGCATCCCTTTAAAGGGGAATCAGGGCTAGCATCAACTCTATCCGAGTCTTTAGCCAAACATGCCCATGAGTTTAATTCTATCCAGGTCTTTAGCTAGCATCAAACTTTATCCAAGTCTTTAGTCATACATACCACTGAGCATTAACTCTATCCAAGTATTTAGCTTAATAAGATAACACGCATCCAATCTATCCAAGTCTTTAGTTTAAGAGAAACAAGCATTAACTCTATCCAAGTATTTAACTTATGAAGATAACAAGCATCAACTTTATCCAAGTATTTAGCTCAAGAAGATAACAAGCGTCAACTTTATCCAAGTATTTAGCTTAAGAAGACAATATGCCTACGGATCTATTGCATGACAATCTAAAATTACACGACACTAATTGAATGACCAATATACCCAAAACGTGTAATATTAGAAAGTAGATATGCTATAAATGCATTTAATTCCCAAAGCTCGACATATAGCAATTTAAATCGGATAAATGTCCTCAAGGCTCGTTTAAGTAAAAAATCGAACTAAAGCACAATAATTCAACACTTAGTGTTTACCCAAAATAAACATCGTTGGTTGAGACAAACCATTTACCGAGTGAAATCATACTCATACATTTTCCAAATGTCTCATAATGCAATAACATGTATTTTCCAATGGGTTATAAGTCAAATACTCCCAAAAATGCATAATACTAAATAATCATCATTTATAAAATAAAACATCTAAACATTTCGTATTTGTGTTTTATTTATCAAAATGCCTAGAAATCCAAGCATAAGTATTTTACATGATTTATGAATTCATCTATACCAAATAATACGCATATTATCAAAACACTCACACATTTGATAAATAGCAAGTAAAACATGTTAATACTTTCAAAATGGACATTTTTGGCATGTACACCGTTTTCACAAAGCAACTTGAACTCACCTTGCTAGATTTAGGCTAAATCTAAGTTTTACCCCAAAAGCTTGCTTTGAAGAGATGTCCAGATCTGTAAGCACCTTTCACCAAAAACCATCTCTAGCTGAAAAACAACGTAAAATACATCAATAATAACTCCCAACAATCAAATCTATAAAACCCTAGTCAAAAACATCAAATCTCCCAAAATGGTCAAAACCCTCAAATACCGAAAATGCTTCAACAATAGAGTTCTAAAAAATCAAAACAAATGGTTTTGACAATAAATATAGTTTAAAGTTGTTAGAATAATTACAATCTTGATCAGAAGAGAAATCCCATGTTTGGTAATCAATGGAGGAGAAGAACTTGAAGAAGAAGAAGAACAAATGCGCTAGAAGGTTAGTCTTGGATCCTTTAAGCCAAAGATGGAGTTAATCCTTTGGATTGGTTGTAGTTGAGGGTTGAAATCTCAGGAGGAATGTAGAAATGAGAGAAGAAGAAGAAGAAAAAAACGAAGTGGAAATGAGAAATGAAGAAAAAAGGGCAGCCATGTAATTAACCTACCCTTACTACAGCCTCAGAACGTCCCACGCGACCTGGCGCGACCACATGTCGCGGCGCAAGTCGCGCGCCTCTCTTGCCTCCGCATAAAGTGACTTACGCGACTTCCGGCGTGACTTGAGGTCGCGGGAAAGGTCGCGGCGCTTCGATTTTGGGCCAGTAACCTCCGAAAAATTACATAAATTGCCAAAACTCAACACCCACAACACCCAATATTTTGTAAGCATGCCAAACTCTTTTATATGGCGTAACCTCTTCATAACATGGCTTGATTATCACCTTTGGGGACCATCCAGTACTTTGTCCCTCAGTGGGGGTAAATATTTCATTTTTTAATTGACGATTTCTCACATAAGCTTTGGGTGTATGTGTTAAAGTTAAAGTTAGATGTCTTCGATACATTCAAGACTTGGTTAACACGAGTAGAAGTTGAGACTGTCCAGAAGTTGAAAGTGCTTAGATCTGACAACGGTGAAGAATTTACTAGTGATAACTTCAAAGACTTCTGTTCGTGTAAAGGCATCCACCGTCACTACACCACACCGGGAAACCCTCAGTCTAATGGGGTTTCCGAGCAGATGAATAGGACTTTGTTTGAAAAAGTCCGACGTATGTTGTCGACATCAGCATTCCCTAAATTATTTTGGGGCAAAGCACTTACAGAGGTTTACACCACAGTGCACATTATTAACAGGTTACCTTGTTCGGTTATTGGGGGGAAGATTCCGAAAGAAGGTTGGAGAGGTAAATGAAACATCTGTCTGAAATACATATGTGTATTTCGTTTTCCTGTTTATGTTCATGTTTCAGGCCAAGACAGGCTAGATTTGAGAGCCAACAAAGGATCTTTGCCCAAATATACAGATGGTATCAAAGGCTACCGAAACTGGAACCCCTTGACTCATAAAGTGAATCATTCTAGTCACGTCACATTTGATGAATCAACCCTGTTCAACTCACAGGAACCTCAGTCCTCTCAAGCTCTGGAGGTCGTTACTACTGTTGCTCCTACTGCCGATGATGTGGAGACAGTAGACAATCCTTATATGCCTAGTTCATTTGCTCTTGATATTAGTTAAGGATCACCTGATAATATTGAAGAAGTCATTCCGCTAGTGACTTCTACAACTGATAAAAGAGATTCTGAATGATGCTGGAGACCAAGGCGCTACAATCATAGTTATTACACCTACCAGGCATGGTCAAAGGACTATTTGACTACCTAACAGGTATGGAGATTGGTATTTTGCTAACAAGAGTTTTACAAATCTGCTGGAGTATGCTTTGCATGTAGGGAAAGAGGTGTCGATTAACGTAAAAGAGGCGTTGACCTCGACCCACAGTTCTAAATTACTTAAAGCCATTTAGGAAGAGATGGACGCTCTGTCAAAGAACATCACTTGGGGCTTATGTCCATTACCGAAGGTTAGACGTGCAATTGGTTGAAAGTGGGTTTTCAAAGTTAAAAATGACAATCGATACAAGGCTTAACTGGTTGCTAAAGATTTTGCTCAACGAAAAGGTATCGAGTATGACGATATTTTTCCTCCCGTTGTACGTCATAGATCTATCTGTGTTCTTTTGGCAATCGTGGCTATGCATGATATGGATCTAGAATAGTTAGATGTGAAGATTGCCTTCCTACATAGAGACTTGGAGGAAACAATCTATATGAAGCAAGCTGATGGTTTCGTTTCCGAAATCAAGCCATATTATGTATGAAAGCTCAAGAAGTACCTCTATGGACTTAAATAGTTCCCTCGTCAATGGTATAAGAAGTTTGATTTGTTTATGCTTACTCTGGGATTTGAGCGAAGTGAAAAGGACGCTTGTGTTTATCATAGACAAAGCGGTGGTTTTTTCACTTTATCTTTTTCTTTATGTAGATTACATGGTTATTGCATGAAGGACCGGTCAGAGATCGAAAGTCTAAAAGATAAGTTGAAGTCAAAATTTGAAATAAAGGATCTCGGCACGGTGCGAAAGATTTTGGACATGGAAATTGTTTGGCACAAAAAGTCCTGTAATTTTAGGTTAACACAACGAGCGTATATCCAAAAGATATTGTAGCGACTCAATATTGATGTGCCAAGACGTCTAGCCTCTGCTACCGAAGCACATCAAGATCAGAAGTGAAGATTGTCCGAAGGATGCCATGGAAAAGGACGAAATGTCAAAGGTTCCATATGCTAGTGCGGTCGGAAGTCTCATGCATGACATGGTGTGTACTCGTCTCGATCTCGCATATTGAGTCGGAGTTGTGAGTCACTTTGTCGCGAATCTGGGTCGATCACATTAGGTAGCCGTTAAAATGGCATTTCGATATTTGAAGAGAACCAAGACACATGGTCTTATATTTGGTTTGCACGATGACTGTGAAATGGTTGAATTTTGTGATTTTGACTATGTAGATGATCGAGTAGGTTGGAGATCCAATTCGTTTATGTATTTACCTAGTCAGTTGGAGATCACGATTACAGTCTATTGTTGCATTGTCAACCATAGAAGCCAAACTTATTGAGACGGTTGAGTTTTCAAAGGAACTAGTCCATTTTAAAGAATTGATGCATGGCTTAGGCTTGGAGCAACCTTCCATGCACATCTTTTCTTATTATTAGAGTGCCATACATTTGGCGACAAGTTTGGCTTTCAGTTCTCGGACAAAACACATAAATGTGCGTCATGCATATCCTATGAGATTACATGAATCAAGGTCGTCTATTTGAAGAATGTCCTGACAGACAACAATGTCGCTGATATGTTCACTAAGTCGCTACCGCCAACCAAGTTTGAACATTGCTCAAACTTGATCCAAGTTCATTTGTGTTAGTGTCGTTGGGCACTTTCTTCAAGAGAGAGGAGATATTACCATATGTGACAAAACGACATCTTTGAAGGAATTAATTTGTTAAGTGCTTTAGAGATTTGCTTTGCTCTACCTCGTTTAAGTTAATTGCGCATTTGAGGTTATTTATTTGCTTGTAACTTTGACGGGTGATGGTCATACTGAAGCTCATCACAGTTTGGAATGCAATTTGCTACCTCATGCCATTTTAATTACTATCTACTTATTGTGATAAACCATTGGAAGACTCGTATTTGTTGGATTAGGATTCGTATCATTATTGTATCCCGTGCATCATGGTGGAGTGTTGTAATATAAAATATAATACATATTTATTTTGAACTAGAAGACAAATGGGGGAAAAGTCTAAGCCTTAGTCACTAAGCTTCTCTTCCCCTAGTCTTACTTACCAAGTAAAGAAGTCTTACTCTTCTTCCATTACTTAGTTCCTACTCTTTGATGACATATAAATACCATTAGGCCGGAAGACACCCTGGTTTCTCTTCTTCCTCTTAGTTACAATACCATAATAATCTCTAGCTAGTATCCTTCTATATATTTATTATATGTGAGATACGAGAGTGTTCTTGAAGACTTGGTGTTTTTGTAAGATTTTCTAGTTGATTGTGGATTTTAAGATCCTTGTACAAGCACTTTATAATCTTCTTAGTGGTAATCATATTCTTGCTCTCTCCCTTTGGTGGATGTACAATATCACACCGATAGTGGAACCACATTAAATTCATGTGTTGTTATTTTGTGAATTTGTCATACATATAGATTCAACATATATTTTTATTATCTATATCTGGGTTTGTTTATTTCGATAGAGTCATTATGCAACATCTAGATCGTTGTTATCCATATTTGTTGTCGGATTTGTTGTGTCCTTGGATTTCTATTTGTTTTGGGACCTTAAAAATTATTTGCTAGCATTTGTTATTGTAACACACATTTCTTAACAGTAATCAACCTTCTATTTTTAGTTGAATAAGAACACATTGGTAGTTTTGTCCAGTGTTTTAAAACCCGGTTTAACCCGACCGGTCGAACCGATTGAACCGGGACCCGGGGAAGTGACCGGGTGAACTACGACCGTGTTAATGGCTATAACAGCCTCCTTGTAACCCGGCCGGGCTTTACAAAAACCCGGTTCAACCGGAGTTGAAACCCATTAAAAACCCGGTTAACCCGGCCAAAATAATAAAATTCAAAAAAATTAAAACAAAAATACTCTAATCTCTCAAAAATCCATGATTTGGTTCGATCGTAATTTGGTTTGATGGTTATGTTTCTTTTTTATGTATTTGGATTAATGAAAAACTTAAGTTTATTTGTGTTTTTTAATGTATTTGGATTGATGTAAAACTTGTTGTTTGTGTATTTTTAATGTTGGAACTTGTGGCATGGACATCAAACTATTGGTTTTATATATATATGTACGCAGGAAAATGAAAAAATACAAGAGAATTATTGAAACCGGTTAATCCGGTGGTTGAACCAGTTAACCCAAGACCCGGTAATCACACTGGATCAACTAAAAACCCGGGTTTTAAAACATTGGTTTTGTCATCTTTTGCTAGCTAGATTAAAATTATTAAAATTCACATTTAAAACTAAATTCTATTACCGCATTATTTTCTAATTTAAAGTATTTCGGTCACAACAAAATTGTAAGTTACACAAATCTATACTATATTATAAAACATTTGACTAAAAACTCTTAAAAACAACTTTTTAAACTTTAGTTACTGCTATTTGATGCTAATTACTTAATTTTCAAGATTACAAGTAAATTGTGCGTAAATACAACTTATTAAAACTCCATCTCTAAATTCGTGTAACTAACTACAGATAACTATGATCAACTACAGGACAAACATCTAATTTTAAATATAAAAAATCTAAAATATGATTAAGATAATCATTGACTTCTAACAAATTAAATAATTATATTATTAAACAAAAAATAAAGTATTTGGTTATTAAACATAAATTAAATTATAATAAAAATTTGAGTTAAAGAAATTAAATAAAAAAAGAGAACTTTTAACTGAAATACTACATTTTTTTCTCAAAACCACATAAAACCATTAGAACATCGATAGAAACAAAAATTAAAATGAAACTTAAAATCGAGATATATCTCGCTGCATTGTGCAAGTACCCTTCTGGTTATATATACAAAAACATTTTTTTTCAATTTATACTCATATATATTTTTAAGTCTTTTAAGAAGGTTTTCAAACTTACCTTACCATGAGTAACGTATAAAAATCAATAATAAATCCAAACAACGTCAAAATCATGGAATTCAAAAACAATATAGAGATATCTGTATAAAGATTAATTTCTTTCATGTTTAAGTTTTCCAAGATATAGAACTTGTATAGGTCAAAATCCAGTTCAAACGTGTAGTAGATTCAATCTTCAGAAAACCATGCAACAGTTTGGTAAAGACCCTTATACCAACGTCCCAATCGTCCTTCCAGAGGGATACATGCATCTAAAAGATCTTTTATATTGTGTACAATCCCAAAATTAGTTCTATACACATGCCTAACAATGAGAAAAATAAATGCAATAGTTAAATCATGATGAGCTATATCAATTAGCCTTAAACTTAATAAAAAATGAGTTTTTATGAAAAATGTGGATATCATTTGAAAAGAGCTTGAAGCTCAAAGTAAGAACATTATAATTTATAAGTTAACGGAATGATGCATTTCAAAGCCCTAAGAAAATATACCTTGTATATTTACATCTTTCATATTTTGAGTTTTCCAATATAAAAAACTAAGTCGAACCTAGTGTGAAACTGCAAAAGCTTGAATCATTATAAAATTGTATGTGAGTGAAAGTGAAATTGTACTGCCTCATGTGTTGCATGACCTTCCTTGTTTTCATATGTGCCAAAATTCCTATATTATAATTCATATAAAACATTATATTGTTCCACATGTGAAACTATAAGGGGCGTTTGGTTCGTAGAACCTTTTCTGATGGAATGGAATCTGTCAAAGAAATTTGACCTTGAAGTAATTGGAATTGAATGTTATCAGGTTTGACCACCTGTTTGGTTGACAGACATTTGAATGGAATCTGTTAAAGGAAAAGCATTCTATCAACAAGTTGACTTAAGACAAAATGTCTTTTGTTAATGTTAAGATAGGAACCCATTTGAGACCTGTTAGCACATGGTTTTTGAGCTCTTAAACCACCTTGGAATTTGTCTGTTTGGTTCACATAATGTAGCTTTGAAATTGGAACGAAATATTGGTAAATGACCAAAATACCCTTTTTGAATATTTTGAAACTCAAATGAAATAACTATGGTTCAGATAGATGGTGGTCGGTAGTGTTTGACGGTGGCCGATGGTGGTTCAGATTGGTGGTGATTCCGATAAACGGTGGTCGGTGATGGTTCAGATCGGTGGTGGTCGACGGTGGTGGTTGGCGGTGGTCCACGGTGGCTGGCGGTGGTCCACGGTGGCTGGCGGTGGTCGATAGTTTTTCAGATCGGCGATAGTTGGTGGTGGTTCAGATTGGCGGTGGTCGACGGTGGTTCAGATATGGTCGACGGTGGTCGTCGGCTATAGTCAATGGTGGTTCAGATATGGTCGACGGTGGTCGTCGGCTATCGTCAATGGTGGTTCAGACCGATGGTGGTCGGTGGTCGTCAACGGTTGTTTAGACCGGTGGTGGTCGACAACGGTGGTCGACGGTCGGCAATTGGTGGTTCAGACTGGTGGTGGTCGGCGATGGCGGTCGATAAACGGTGGTGGTTCTGATAAATGGTGGTCGGTGGTGGTTCAGATTGGTGGTGGTCGACGGTGGTGGTTGGTGGTGGTCCATGGTGGCTGGCGGTGGTCGACAGTGTTTCAGATCGGCGGTAGTTGGTGATGGTTCAGATTGGCGGTGGTCGACGGTGGTTCAGATCGGCGGTGGTCGACGGTGGTCGTCGACTATTGTCCACGGTGGTTCAGACCGATGGTGGTCGGTGGCGGTGGTCGATGGTCGTCAATGGTGGTTTAGACCCATGGTGGTCGGCAACGGTGGTCGACGGTCGGCAATTGATGATTTAGACCGGTGGTGGTCGGCGACGGCGATCGATGGTCGTCAACGGTGGTTCAGACCGGAGGGGGTTGGCGATGGTTCAGACCGGTGGTGGTTCAGATCAAGTACGGAAGATTGAGATAATTTTGTCTTTTTGAGAATATGGGATAGAATGGAAGTGAATTCCTTCTCACTTGTGATGGAATGACCAAATCCATGAATGGTGGAATGTGTGGAATTCAATTCCATTCCATAGGTAAACCAAATGATCGAATGAAATCTGGTCAATGGAATTGATCATTTCAATTCCTTCCAATTCCATCGGAATCCTACGAACCAAACATCTCCTAAACGTTTCATTTATGGGCATGGATTGCTTCACAAGTGAAATATTATTATAATATAATACATGCAATGTATGTATTGTTTCACTTGTGGATATTAATTATTTCCCATGTAAACCAATATTGTATTGTGTTGTGCCATATTATCATTTCAAATATGAAATAATAAAACTGTTGTAATACTCGTAATGTTTCATATGAAACTATAATGTTTAGTATATTATTTTACATGTACTGCTTCACATGTGAAACCATACATGTTTCATTAATTACATATAAAACAATATCATATTGATATTATAATATATAATTAAATATATTCAGTATTTTCAGACTTTCAATTCATTTTAAGTAACATAAGTTCATAATGAACGTTTCCGTACTCATCAACCAGTTATTGCGTCCCTTTTTTTGTTTACAAATGTATATTGCAAACCTTAAAAACCGGTTTTTCAAAATATATTTCTAAAAAATAAAAACAAGATCATGTATGTCTATAATATGCCCTTAAAAAAACACATGAAATCCAAAAACGGTGTAGTAATTATGCTAAGAAGAAGTAGTCCAACACTCAACCACATCATATCACAAATTCACAATCACAACTTTTTTTGCTTTTGGACCTCCACACACATTTCCCACTTAAAAACACACACTTTTCATTGCATTCTTCATCATACATCATTAAACCCCAATAAACTTTCCAATACTATTTAGATTATTGCCTTCTCTATTAGAATAATGTTTCCCATTATTATCATTATTTATTGATTTAGTTTCATCTAAAATTTACATTTATATGGTAATTATTATCTTATAATAATAAAATAAAAGTGTCTATGCAATACAGTGTAATATATTTCGAATTTGTCTATCTTGATTTTAATCAATGAATTTGTATGTTTTTTGAAGATTGATTTTATAGAGTATTTTGTTGTATTAGTAGCGTTATAGATCCATCTTGTATTTTAACATGTTTATCAATGGATTATTAGTTAGTTTTCTAAATTTTAAATGTATCGAGAAGTTATACATATGTAATAATATAACAAGTTGTAAATGATGTATAATATAATAAAAATATTTAGGAATATACTCGCATTATAAATTTACTCGTGAACAAAAGTTTAAAACCAGGCTGAAAGAATATATATACTATTACGAATATCAAATTAAAGAGAATATAATACCCTTTTTTGGACATAATTTGTTTAATTAAAACACTAACCATATTTTAGATAATTTAATTTATTTTTTCTAAAAACTAATATACATCTTTTAGTTTAACTTGATACATTTCAAAGAACTCCTCAAACTTCTTTTCTTATTGTTTATAAATCGGTAAAACACTGAAATTATCAAAACTGAAAGCATTTATGTACATTATTGATTTCTAGCTAATCCTTTTAATATATATATATATAAGGAGGTTCAGGAGAAAACGCTAAAAAAAAGAAAACTGAATAACACCCTGAGAGTCCGCCATCTGGACGGTATTTTTTTCTATGCATCAATGCATAAATATGCATTAGTGCATATGCACAAATGCATGCTATCAGATGACGGTCTTTCAGGGTGTTCTTCAGTGAACTTAAATTTCAAATGTGAACTTAAATTTGAACCTCCTTTCTGTGTGTGTATATATATATATATATATAGAAAAGTTCAAATGTGAACTTAAATTTGGTTGTGGACGTTAGGACAAATGAGAGCGTGACCCGTGTTTGAATGTAGATTATTCAGACTGAAAATACAAAGAAAAATAGAGTAAATTATTTGGTCCACATGGTTTGTTAATTTTTATAGAATTCGTCCCTAGACTTCATTTATTATTGTTTTGGTGCCTGTAGTATGCAATTTTCATTGGATTTGGTCCTTCATCCTAACGGTCATCCATATCATCTGTTATAGTAGAGGGCATAAGAGTTTTTTTCACATTTTCTTTTATTTTTACATTTTTTTAAATTAATCTTTTTAAATTAAGGGTCATGTGTATATATTGGAACTTGAAGGGCTAAAATCAAACATCATTTACTTCAAATATTATATTTTAAATTGTATATATTATATATATATATATATACATATTTAGGAAAGGGATCATACGAGAACACTACCAATTTAAAGGAACAAAGGAACTCATTTGGAACCACATATGATGTGGATCCCACATAATATTTAATCATTTATGATTTAATATGATTTAATATTAAATCATAAATGATTTAATATTATGTGGGACCCACATCATATGTGATCCACAATTCTCCCTTTGTTCCTTTAAAAATGCAAAGTTCTCATTTGAACCTTCCTCTACATATTTATATATAATATATATACATGTACAGAATTCGTCACCGTCCTGTGTTTCATCCCTAACCCTACTTCACGGCGCCCCAATCGACGACCGCCACCGATCTCCGGCAACCACCACAACATACACACACACACAAATCACACACACCGCCACCCATCTCCGAGCCATCTCCCCCCAATCTGTGTCGTGGACCAGAAGTAAACACGATAAATGGAACTCGAATGGACCAAATATTTCTTCACATTGTTGCATCTTCGTCCCCAACACACAGGCAACGACCCCCTTCCCCTGACGAAACAATGTGTGTGTGTGTCTATGTGTGTGATAGAGTCAATCAGAGTAATGGGTGATGGAGATCGTCGATCGAAGTAGCGGTGGAGGAGGGTTGTGGGAGGGTCATCACAGGGACCAAAATTGCAGATTTGAATGAGGGACGAAGGTAGGAGAAGGGGAAGGGGAAGAGGGTGACATGGGTGGGGGAGGATGGAGGTGCAGGAAAGGGGGAGAGTCTTCACCGGGAAGTATGGTGTCGCCGGAAAATTATTGCAGTCTATGTGTGTGAGCATTTAACTTCGGAGAAGATGATTGGAGTAACTCCGGTTTGATTGTTGTGGTTAAACAATGGGTGTGCATGTTCATAGAGGTGTGTGTACGTGTGTGTTACGGAGCAATGGTTGCAGTGTGTGAATTTAACTTTGAAGAAGATGATCGGAGTTTACTCCGGTTCGATCGTCCCCCCATCGTGTATTTATGTATGGGAATATATAAATTATGTAATTTTAATATTTTGGACCTCGAAGTTCTAGTATATTCATTTTACCCCTTAATTTAAAAAATTCAATTAATATTGTTTTAAAAATGGAAAATGTAAAAAGACCCTTATGCCCTCGACTGTAACGGATGAAATGGATGGTCGTTAAGGCGAAGGACCAAATCCAACAGAAATTTGCATACCACATGCACCAAAACTATAATAAATGATGTCTAGGGACGAATTCCATAAAAATAGCAAACCACAGGGACCAAATCGATCATTTACTCTATATTTTGTAAATAGACCTTTGTAAAAGAAAATTTTAAGTAACTTATAATATAGTATAGGTATAGATTAGAACAGTGTTAGTTATGTATCCGTAGAATGCAACGGGAGCGACCAAATCGATCATTTACTTTATTTTTTTTATAAATAAACCTTTTTAGAAGAAAATTTTAAGTAACTTATAATATAGTATAGATATAGATTAGAACAATATTAGTTATGTATCCGTAGAATGCAGCGGGATTTAAATAGTTGTAAAATGAATATAAAACATAAACATGTTTGGACCGGATAAAAGATACTTGCAGAATTACGTTAAGTATTTGAAACATGTGTATTATATGAAAAACATTAAACAACACTTTTCAAAACCATCTGTAAATATTATTTTTAGCAACATTTTTGTATGTGTTTACCAAATAGCATTGATCATTAGGTGAACATGACAAAGATCGAAAACTTACTCGGTAAGAGCGATGACAAAGATTTACCAAGTCACATTACCTTAATAGGATAAAAACCAAGAATCTTACCAAATAAGAGCGTGGCAAGGACCAAGAGTCTTACCCAGTAAGTGAGGGAGACGACTCTTACCACAATAATTGCTTACCGGATAAGTGTTTGGTAAACGGTCCCTAAGAGTCTTACACGTAAAGGTGACGACTCTTATGTTGTGTTCTCGAGTTTTTTTTACGAAAGAAAGGAAAGTAGGGGGAAAGAAAAAAAATTGTGTATTCGAGTTTTTTTACGCTGTGTTCTCGAAACTCATTTTATGAAGGAAAGGAAAGGGAGGGAAATCTGAGCAAAATGGAAAAACTCGTGTTCTCGAAACTTTTTTAAGAAGAGAAAGGAAAGGAAAGGGAAGAAAAATAAGACTTAGTTTCCTTCCAAAACTTTTCTCCCAAATGTGGGAGGAAAGAGAAGGAAAGGAAAGGAAAGGAAAATATTTTTTTCTAAATCATTGTAAATTATATTATTTTAAAGTGCATATTAGTAAAAATGACGTTTTTTTGTTTCCTTTCTTTCCTCCTCTTCAAAGAAAGATGAACATTATTTTCTTTCTTTTCTTTAATTCACTTTCGAGAACACAAATAAAATTTTTCTTTTCATCTCCTTTCTTTTCCATCACTACAACAAAAAAGGGTATTACTGACGGCAAAAACAGTCGAAAAACCGTCAGAAATGCCCTTACTGACGGTTTTCCGATCGAAACAAACTGTCGCTAAAACCCTGGTCGGTAATGTTTAGCGACGGCTTTCCGACGGTTTATATTACCGACAGCTTTCTGACCATTTTTTTTACCGACAGCTTTCCTACGGTTTATTTTACCTACAGCTTTCCAACGGTTTATTTTACCGACATCTTTCTGACAATTTATTTTACCGACAGCTTTCCGACGGTTATATTATCGACAGCTTTCCAAGGGTTGTAATTACCGACGGTTTTCCAAGGGTTTATTACCGAGAGCATTCCGAGGGTTTTTAAAAAAAATGTTTGGCTTTTAAGCCGTCGCTTTTTTGGATTTAGAATTTAAAAAAAATTAGTAAACCCTATTTGTCTATATATGCATTTTAATTTGTAATATACATATATATATATATAATCGGATACAAAATCCAAATATTCAACAATAGATTTTCCTACAAATCCGTACATATATATCCATGATATATCCATAAAAGTTCATTTAAATCTAATATTATACCAAATTCATACCATAATCAACTAATGGAACCATCGAAAGGCGACAATGGGAATTGCCGACATAGCATCTTTTCAATTGCCTTCATTCTATCTTGATTCTCCTCACGTTGAGCACGTTGGGCGTTCTCCTCTCTATCAATTGCTTTAATTGTTAATTTTCTATCTTGATTCTCCTCTTCCATTTTCTTAATTTTCTCCTTTAATTGTTGCACCTATATATATATATAAAACACATAATGAGTGTATTGAGATATATGTTCCAATTAAATAAGAAAATTAAAAAAAAACAAAAATTTACCTCGCTTGAAGTGGAACCGACAAATGTTTCATTCCACCCGCTTCGTGAACCGGTTACCGCGTAGCTCGGATCCGAACAACGCCATACATCCGACCCCTTTTCCTTCCTCCCGCACAACGCTCCCATACTTCAATATCTCCAATATAACACGAGCAAGTGCACGAAGACTTGACTTCCCTGTGTAATAGTTAGGAGCAAGATATAATTCAGTCAGATGCCCCATTCAAAGTGGCCGAAAAATGGTATATAAATACCAGAAACTATCACATGACTCATATTTGTCTTCTAAGATACAAGAGATTCTCATATTTGGCAAACATAGAATATTGACATCCATAATGTTGTGCCAAGTGAATTTTTTCATGAACAGATACCTACATTACCAGAAAGCCATTTCCGAGAGAGTTTAAGTCATTAACGCCTTTCTGGGGTGGTGTTGTGTGTTTATCCAGAAGATCCAATTTCATTGGACGCAACTTGAACCTGCTAGAAAGTGATGTCAAATGGCCTTCGAACAAAAACATGAGATAAGGTGTCAAATATTCCATAATGATACAAAATTTAGAAGATTGTGATGCATCCATGGTAGTAGAAAAATAGATCTCTGATAGAAAAAAAAGGCTTAAATAATCCACAAGGCCCATTTGACTTAGAGACAAACCTGATCATACTTGTTGCAAGGCATCGGAGAACTTCCCATATCTTATAAGAACCTGCACAAGCTTTGAACAATGACTACATTCTCGAAGCCCAGAAATATAAAGTACCAAGTCCTTAAATGAAGTCCAATGAGTATTTTTTTAAATGAGAACCGTGCTTTCTCTAAACAAGTTATTTATAGAAATTTCATCTATTTTCTTCCTCTAAACAAGGGATTTCCTTTTATCTGGAGGCGGGTGTAAAATGTTTGAACATATCTAGAAGGAAAAAGATTAGGGATGATGAAATGATGTACAATTCAGCTACTAGATACAAAAGATTGAAGTGAAGAAGACCTGATCAGCAATAACCTGTAGCATGCAAATTGACCGGTGGTTTTAGAATATTAAACCGACTGTGAACACGAACCGCTCCAAAGGATAGCCAAGAAGGGTCAGCTATGGATGGACATTATATCTTAAGTATGAAGAGGTTACCTCAGACACTTGTTTGAATTCGTCACTCAAAACATCTGTTTCTGAAAATCCATCATGGTTAAAGAAATCTGCAAAAGCAATCTAAAAAGCTATTGCATTAGTACTTGAACATTCATTTAAGTTCCAGTCTTCCAGACAGTTATATAATGTTAAAAATTCATCAAATTAGGATACCATTGAAACACCCCTTGTGCTGATCCAAACTCGAGATTCAACTGAAACAATTTCCCGAAACTATCAAAAAGAGTTTGACCTAAAATTATCAACTGAAACATTTGCATGGTTTCCATCAGAGCCCAGCCTCCGAGGAGGTCAAGGGTTCAAACCCCACCAAATGTGAGAAGTGTGCGTAAGTATTTGTCGTATATAATTATTATATACTTATAAAAAAAGAGTTTGCAATCAAGAGTCCTTTTTTTAGACAAACAGCCACATGACTCCAATCAATTAAAATCTTGTACAAATATATATGCACACATGGGTGGGTGTAATAAACTGCATAGAAAGATAAACTATCATGATTAAAGTTCTATAACTCAATAGATAAGAAAATATTTAGCTATTATGCACAGAAGTTCCAACATGTAAAGGGTGCATTACTTGAATAACATCTCAACACCTTTTTTCCTGGACAGTAACTAACTAGTGGCATTAGAATTTAGCTTAGGAAGTTCTTCTTATAATTATTTCCCCATTAACATGTTTACAACGGTCGTCTTCCAACATAATATATACTTAAAAAAGGTTGTAAAAGAGGTTGCTCTACATTACATGTTTGATGATTTAAGGTCCTATGTGGTTGAACCTAGGAAGTTTCTAGTAAAAGTAAAAGAACCATACCATTTAAACTTAAGTATGTGTTTATTTGATATATTTAATATATGGCTTATAACATAACTTCTTTCTATTATTGCTTCAGTTTTCAACTTATATACACACCGACATACTATAAGTGCACACATTTATCTTCAACTTTTTACAACTTCCCGATTCTTGGTACCCATGTGTCATGCAGCCACATGTTTGCAACATAGCACTCCAACTTCAGCACTTCTTACCTCGTAAGTGGATCTCTGCCTCTATAAAAGATAATCAAAACCCTTAAGTAGGTGCATACTATTTGTATCAATGCTTTATTATGTTCCGATATCCCCTCCCATTCATATAACCATGAATGTGATGCTTAGAGATGGAGCAAATTAGAGAGGTCAGATAATTTTACACATGAATGAATGTCAGTTCCAGGATGAAAGTGAAATGTTTAATATCTCCAAGTGTCGGGTCCGTACTTCTCAATCCGTTTCATGGACATAGTTATCCTACGATAGATTAGAATGCTTAATAGTCAATCAACACGAAAGAAAAATTCGATAGCAGAACTTTAACACCATTTGAGTACATAAATCTGAGAATTAGAATATAATACTCATTAAGTTCCATCTGAATTTATACAGACAGGTTAATCCATAAAGACAGCTTTATTCATACAGGACTTAATGGAAGATCAACCAAACAACCACTTACAACTTATTCGGTCGGCCTATAATTGTTTGGTAGTGGCTTAATGATATAAAAAGTGGCTTATTCAGTAAGCTTCTAGGGGGGAACTTAATGCAGCAAGCCAAGTAAATAACCCAAATAAAAACTTTCTCAATTTATACAGACAGATTAACCTACAAAAACAGCTTTATTCATACAGGACTTAATGGAAGATCAACCAAACGGTACTTCCTTACAAACTTTATTCGATCAACTATACATGACTGTTTGGTAGTGGCTTAATGATATAAAAAGTGGCTTATTCAGTAAGCTTCTAGGGGGGAAAGCCAAGTAAAAAATCCAAATAAAAACTTCAACTTAAGCCATAATGGCCAATGCAAACAGATAGTAACCTGAAAAAGCATCATCATGGGTGCAAACTTATCTCGGTGAGCTTCCTGAATTCTCTCATTCACAACAGCTGCAAGTAATAAAGTAAAAGATCCAACAGGAATTACATTAACCAAAGCCACTTGTTCAAAAATTATAAACTACAAAAAAGGTAGCTTCTATATATGCAAAGAATCTCTGTAAACTATCATTTGTTACCAAAGAATCTAATGTAAATATCATGCAAGATTTAAGTAAATTTTGCTGAGAAGATGCAAATGATTCCAGAACATTTACTTCCACAGGTTAGTATTTAGGATCATTGTTGCTATTAAGATAGTTATTATTTTATTCAACTTCTCCCTATTCTTAGTTGAATCATTCAACGCTATACAAAGTCATCACAACATATTAAATATAACATACAATTATTATTATTTTTGACATTTTGTAATTAGCAATTACTTGATGAAAACCACAAACAAAAACATGTCAGAAATCCACAGATTAGCATATCAAAAGAGCAGCAAAATGAACTCTAACCATCAAGCTCAAACTCGAATTCAGCCTAAGCATAAAGATACAGAGGCATACCTTTCCAATTATCAATCATTCAAATCCAATTCGTGATTTCAATATCTGAAAAACATTCCAGGCAGATTTAAAACAAATACGAGAGTAATGGAGTGGAGAGATACCTGAGAGAGTGGACGACGACGACGACGACGGTGGACGACGACGACGACGACGACGGTGGACGACGACGGTGGACGACGACGACGACGACGACGACGGTGGACGACAGCAACGACGGAGGACGACGACGGTGGACGACAGCAACGACGGAGGACGACGATGGCGGAAGGCGGATCGAGAACGATGTGTGAATTTGTTTTGGGACAAAATACGGTTTTAGGTTTAAAATAGGGTTTTGGGTTTATCAGATTTGGGCTTTAAGGATTGACCCAGTTAGGCTTTAAAAAAGATGCGTCCAAAGCTGAAACAATTTTAAATCATTACAAATATTTAGTTTATTTTTAATTGAACTTTGATATTATTTTCTTTATAAATAAAATAACATTATTGGGTTTATAATTAATTGGGTTCTATTTTTTTTAAAGTGATTAATCTAATATATTAAAGATTATATTAAAATAAAAATAAATATTATAAAAGGACCGACGGTTTAGCGATGGCATTTCTCCGACGGTTTTCCGACGGGTGTTTGAAAATAAATAAAAATTAAAAAAATAAGTGTTACCGACGGTTTAGGGACTGTTTTCCGACTGTTTTCCGACGGCATCTTAAAAATAAAAAATATGCTTTCTCGTCGGTAAGTCGTAGGTATACCGTCGGAAATTACCGACGGTTTTTGCCGTCGGTAAAAGCCGTCGTTTATGGCCAATAATCTAGTAGTGCATCCATTTCTTTTCCTTTCTTTTCTCTCCAAATTCGAGAACACGACGTTAAGGGAGAGGGGGGAGAGGGGGGAGAGGGTGGAGGAAAAGGAAGGAAAGTTATGTTGATTTTCCTCCCAAAACTTTCCTACCAAATGTGGGAGGAAAGGAAATAATTTTTTTTGTAACAATTAAAAATGTTTATAAAATTACACATCCACCTATCAATTACATTCTCTTATAAAATAAATAAAGATATATTTGTAAAAATAACATCATTCCTTTCCTTTCTCTCATGCTCAAGAACATGAATATTTACTTTCTTTCATTTCCTTTCACTCTCGATAACACAAATAAAAAAAAATCTTCTCCTTTTCCTTTACTTTCCTTTCTTTTCTTTCATTCTAAAACTCGATAATAGAACGTTACTGAGATATCTCTTGAACGATAAATTATCTAATAAAATGTCATTTTAGTGGACTAAATCTTACCTAATAAGATAAGTGATAGTCGTAATCACTTACCGAGTAAATATTTAAGTAAACAACTACTAAATGACATCTTCAAGAACATTTTTGCCTTTCGATAACATTCATTAATATGTTGTCTTTAATCACACATTTTAACTTAAAAATAGTGTTTGCGATTAGTTTATTACAAGTATTCTAATAAATAATAATATAAGTAACCATTCACAACTATATTTTCATCATAAATATATATATATATATATGTATATTATATATATATATAGAAGAAGGTTCAAATGAGAATTGTTGATTTATAGGAAAGGACCCACATCGATCATATGTAGTCCCACAAATTGTTCCTTTAAAGAGGGGTGGTTTTCGTACGATCCTCCCCTATATATATATATATATATATAGGGTTAGGTTCAAATGTGAACTCAATTTTGGCTGTGAACGTGAGGACGAATCTCAGCCACACATCTTCGGTTATGGTGGACGCGATCACGGAGGATTGACGCAATTCATGGGAGGGTGGAGATTATTAAAGGAGGGGAACTGCGCACAAAGTTCGCCTTTATCGACCTGGATAAGTCATCGAGATTCGTCCTCACGTTCACAACCAAAAATGAGTTCACATTTTAATTTTCCTCTATATATATATATATATATATATAAAAGTAGCATAAAAGTTTGAATAGACAAAAAAAAAACAAATTAAACACACTTGAAAAAACAAATAAAATCTTATGACTATTCTCCAGCTCCTCATGTCTTTTTAAGTGTCAAAGCCATCTTCTAAATTTGACCTTCACTATTCTCTAGCTCCTCATGTCTTCATAATTGTAACCCCCAAGTGTTTGGCAAACAATGCTCATTGCCACATTGCAATTGAGGGTAACATAATTATAAGCTGAAATGATCACATTGTTACGTGTTTTTTAGCCTGCATTCCCTTAGCCAGCAAGGCAGCAACATGGAACATTGAAATTGCTTTTAAAGTGATTTTGTAAACGTTGATGACATAATGGTATCCAAAAAAAACACAAACGCAATAAAAAGACAAAAAAAAAGTGATACACACAAAACCAACTGTGGTAAAATAATATGAATTGCATGCATATTAAAATAAAAAGATGGAAAAAGTGAAGAGGATGATATATACAGTCAATTTCTTTAATTTGGAGCAAAGCTTGTATTTTTCAGACACGCAAATCGGTCCACACAGGCTGTCAATTCCCAATGTGAAGGGAATACCTGACTCACTCAATGGCAAGATGATTGCGAGGGGCCTGGGATCGAACCCAAAACCAACGACGGCCTATTGGAGCAAACATCTTCTCGCCCCTTAACCATATATATATTCAATTTCTAGAGGTCATATTAACCATAAAACAATTTATTAAACTCTAAAACAACTTTCCTTTAAAAAAAACTCTAAAACAACTTTCCTTAAAAAGAAACTCTAAAACAACTTATTCAAAAACCATATATAAAATTACATTATTCTCAAACTCAGAGACATAAAATCTCAATTATTCAAAGAACACAAGTTAGTGAAATCACAAATTCTAAGGCTCACCAAGCAATATCCTTTAAAACATAGTAGAATCATAAAACTGTTATGGCGCATTCCATATAACACAGATAATAGAAGGAACCCAATACTGAAAATGAAGCATTTGAAGCATATAAATATAGAGAAGACAACGTTTAAAGCGGAGCTAGGAGGTCAGGGGTTCAAATGTAAAGAAGACAACATTTAAAGCAGAGCTAGAGAGCATATATAAGAGCATCTCCAATGAAGGTTCTTACATGAACCTCCTTTTTGTACATTTTTTGTCATCTCATCAAATCAATTAGAAATTCATCAAGAATTCTATAATGGAGGTTCTTATAAGAACCTCCTTTTTGTGGGTCCCGTTGATTAAATAAGTTATATTGTAATAATTAAATAAGTCAAGAAATAGATTAAAAATAAGTGAAATGACATTTTCACAAAAATCATGATAAGAACGAAGTTTCTTGTTGAGTACCTATGGCTTGTTAGGTTCTTATAAAAACCTCTCCACAATGGTAGTTCTTATGAGCTAATGCACTTTTTGCTTATAAGAACCTAGCATTTGAGATGCTCTAACACATTTAAAGCTAACGGTATCATAGTCCTTGCCCCCTAGGACAGATCAGGAGTTCAAACCTCACCACAAATGAGAAGGATGTGTGAGTTTATTCTTTGCATTTAGTGTATATAAATATTATATAGTTAAAAAACAACATTTTAAAGCAGAAGATGGAGAAGATAGTAAATCATCCCTACTCACCTCGACCTCCAGAATACAGACGTTTCCTATCTCACCTCGACCTCGAGAATACAAACGTGAAAAGTACTTCGAGGGAGGCATCCAATTTTGATAATTCATTTGTATTGAAAAAAGTACCTCCATCAAATTAAGGGGTTGCATCAGAAAGGTCAATCGAAACCAACACATACATGCAACCACCATCAAAGGTGCAACAAAAGAGAAATCCACAAAAAGATCAATGAGGCTAGTGGCCAAGCTTGGTATAATGTCTCTTGCACAATAAAAGAAATAAAGAAGTGAATGAAAAACCTATCAAGTTTCTTAACAACCCCTCGCTTGCAAAAAGTTTTAGAAAACTTTGTAGGAAGAATCCATTATTACCAAAAACCAGTACAAGGATATAGGAAGTCTGGAGTTATCAATTTGACAGGTGATGAATTGTTTAGTTAAAACCCTTTGAAACATTTAAACTTGTTTTCAGGAAGTCCATTAAGCAATATGTTTTTAATGAAATGTAAATAAGTGAAAAAAATGTTGTCCATATCATGAAAAAATATTATTCCTTAAACATTCAATTAGGATCAAGAGTCCAAATTCTCAATATATCACGAATCTTAAAGATCAAGAAACATGTTAATGGGATTGAATGTAACCTGGAGAGAGTTTGATGGCAGAGAGACCTTTACACACGCATCCGAAAATGTGCCATTACATAAAAACATATGAAATTACACCTTGTCTGCATATTTACAACATATTGAGAAAGCAAGAAAAACATAAAATCCAAAAGAAATCAATAACCATGAAGCGTGAATAAGTGGAAATTCAAAAGAAATTGAACAGAAGCGTGAATAGATTGAAAGCAAACTTATATTACTTAGATCGAGCATGAATTGATAGAGAAATTAATCATATATATACATATATCAGAAATTGATCAGAGTCTTGAATCAATAATCATCGTATTAGGAATCGATGAGTCTTGAATTAGTGATTAGTGTTAAAAGTTTATGTGATACATGTTGCAATCTTGACACTATCTAACTTGGTTGGTTTTATTTTTCAGATTGATAAGGACAAAGTGAATATTACAAGAATACTTAGGAGGGTTGTGTTAATAAAAGGAGTTGTTGATGAAGGGTTGTTAAGCACAAAGATCAAATCTTGAGAGTCTAATTTTGGAACTTCAACATATATATATATATATATATATTATATATATATATATATACATATATAAGCTGTTGTTTCCAGTTTGAGTATCGATTTATTTTTCATTCACAGAAATTTTGTCATCTTCTTCTAGAATCCTCTTTTCCAGAAATAATTGTTAGATATTTTAGGATTTGGGTTTGAATATTTGAGTTGATAAATAATATGAAGTGTATATTATGAATTTTAAGATGGCATCAGAGCTTTAAGATCGGCTTATTGTGGATCGTTCGCAAACTCAAAATCTGTTTCAGATTGTTCGTTTGCCAAAACATCGTCTCCTTACATGGTATGATCGTTCCTCTCTTTTTGTACTTCTTTCTCTAAACCTAGATTAGATCTCTGGATCCGAATTTGATTTACACAGATCCTTCGATTTGTGTTTGTGGTTTGTTCTTGGTTTGAGGTGAGAAATCTTGTGGGTCACTTCAATCTAAGTTTCTTCTAATATTCTCATATTAGGTCTTTGGATCTAATTTTGTGTTTACATAGGTCTATCGAAATCTGTGGTTTGTTCTCGATTTTGAGGTGAGAAAACCTTGTGGTTCACTTCAATTTAAGTTTCTTTTTCTTCTCATATTAGTTTTTTGGATCTAATTTTGAGTTACATAGATCCTTCGAGATCTGTGATTTTTTCTCGACTTTGAGGTGAACAAAAAACCTTGTGGTTCACTTCAATATGAGTTTTAGGTCTTTGGATATAATTTTGTGTTTACATACGTCTTTCAAGATCTGTGCTTTATTCTCGAGTTTGAGGTGACAAAACCATGTGGTTCACCACAATCTGAGTTTCTTTTTCTTCTCATATTAGGTCTTTGGATCTAATTTTGAGTTATATAGATCCTTCGAGATCTGTGATTTGTTCTCGATTTTGAGGCGAAAAAAACCTTATGGTTCACTTCAATCTGAGTTTCTTTTTCTTCACATATTAGGTCTTTGGATCTAATTTTGTGTTACATAGATCCTTCGAGATATGTGATTTGTTCTCAATTTTGAGGTGAAAAAACCTTGTGGTTCACTTCAATTTGATTTTCTTTTTCTTTCTTCTCATATTAGGTCTTTGGATGTGATTTTATTTTGCACTGATCTTTCGAGATTTATGGTCTGTTATTGTCTTTGAGGTGAGAAAACCCTGCGGTTTGCTTACTTATGAGTCTCTCACCTTTGTCACAAATATGTTTTTTGGATCTGAGTTTGTGTTGTACGGATCCTTCGAGATTTGTATTCTTTTTTTCCTCTTTCCTATCGAACCTTGGTTCGGTTTGTCTAGACATCTATTCCTTTGCTCGATTCTCTGTGGGAATCTTGTTAAATTTTTGTTCAGGTCGGTGATCCTGAGAGGCTGTTGTCATATCCTCTCGAAGGGTGTGGTTTTAAGTTTGTTAATAATGGCCTCGTTGTTTGCTAATCCCCGCTGGTGGATTAATAATTTATTTCTGTTGTGCTATTGTTGAAGAATATTGCGCTGTAAGTGTTTTTCCTCCCTCTGTTGGTGGCAAAATCGTCGAGTCGTCGTTTTTGGCCTATAAGCAGGTTCATTTGTCTATTTCTGTTTTTCTTGTTGCCGGAAGAGCTTGTGCTCTGTATACATGTTTTTTTTGTGTTTCCCTTGGTTGATATTTTAGACCTCCAGTATCCATGTTTTTTTGTGTGCATATATGTCTTTTATTTGCCTATGTGTGCCCTTTTTTTGAGTATATCTTATATAGTTCTGCACAAAAAACCAATAAAACCAATCAAATTGATCAAAAACTGGTGCAAAAGAAAGCTGGAGTTTTCAACTTTGGATCATTCACTCATATCTTTTTAAATCCAAAAGGAGAAGAATTTATCCCTATGAATATAGAAGAAGAGTAAAGACTAAAAATTGAAAAAGATTTACTTGATTCTCTAGATGAATGCATTCTTAAAGAAAATAAAGAGCAAGTAAGACAAATCTTTGAGCTAGATCTACTTGAAGTTCTAAATCAAAGCTCTGTACCCTTAGAAAACCATCCAGAGATAATTCCCTATACGTTCATTGACTTAAACAACTGTCTAAATAAAGACGAAGATGGCTTTGAAATCTATCATTGGGAATCTCTAGATCAAGAATGTGATGACTTCTTTCTGTATTCAGAAAAGTTACTCACATCCTTTGAAAAGAGATTACCTCCTGTATATGTTCCTATCAAAGTTTCTGAAAAGGATGAATAATTGATCATCTCTGATAAAGAGACTGATGTAGAGATGAACATTACATAATAAGAGCATCAGGACCGGAAGTTAAAAGACTTCCAAATGGGATATCAATGAACTATGTCTCCACAAAAGGGCAGAAATCCAATATTCCGATGTGTCCTGACTTCCTAGATATATGCATAAAAAAAAAGTCATGTCTTGAATTAGAAAAAGAGGCAGAAGTCAAGAACAAAATCAAATCTCCAATGCCAAACTCTTCAAAATCTATCTTCCAAAAACCAATTAAGTCCACAAAAGAACATAAAAGAAAATGGGCTTTTCATGAAAGTCTAAATTCTTCTGTTTCGGTGAGATCTCCTATGGTCAAGAGGAGTGGATTGTCAAGAAGAAAGACAAGAGAAGACATTGGATTTCAAAAAGAATAACTCTGGACTAGATAAGAAGTTCAATAGAAATTTCATTCCAGAAATAAAATTTCAATGAGTTCTTTACTTTCAGAAAACTCTGAATGTCTCTCTCTTTTACTTAAGCTAAAAAAGCTCTTCCCTGGTCCACTTTGGTTTTCTTTTGAAAGAAAACAAAAAAAAAATACTAAGAAACAGAAGAAGAAAAAATATAAGACTAAACTAGGAAAACCAGCTGTGACTGGAAAATCTGAAGTCAAGAGCAAGACTAAAGACAAAAAAATCAAAAATCCAAAGCCTAAAATAAAAGGACCCATTATGAGATGGGTACCTAAATCTCTCTAATCTGTATTGCAGAAACAACGTGTGCATGTGTGGTATCTTGACTCTGGATGCTCAAGGCTCGAGACTGGATCAAAAGGTTTATTTACCTCGTTTAATGATAAAATGGGAGGTAGTGTAACCTTTGGAGATGATGGAAAAGGACAGATAAAAGGCTATGGAACTCTGAAGGAAGGAGACGTATTTTATCAAAAGTGGCATACGTATCTAGGCTAAAGCACAATCTACTAAGCGTAAGCCAACTCTGTGATGCAAATATGGGCGTCTTCTTTCAAAAGAAACACTGGTCTTTACTAACAGAGTCAGGTAAGGAGCTGCTAAGAGCCAACAAAAAAGGTAATCTTTACTTAATGAACTTCTCCTCTAAAGATGGAAAAGAGACTCTCTGTCTCATATCCAAAAGGAGTGAAATAGCTTAGCTCTGGCATAACAAGTTGTCTCAGTTGAACTTTTCAAATCTTGAGAAACTTGTTAAATACAATTTGGTTAAAGGTTTGCCAGAAGTTATATTTCAAAAGGATCATCTTTGTCCAGCCTGTGAAATGGGTAAACTCAAAAAGGCTTCTCATAAGACAAAGAGTGATACCTCTTGCACTAGACCTATGTTCATGCTTCATGTCGACCTTAGCGGTCCCATTTCAGTATAGAGTATGTCTAGTAAAAAGTATATTTTTGTCTTAAATGATGAATTTTCACGATATACTTGGCTTGAGTTCGTTAGACATAAATCAGAGGTTCCTGAAGTGCTCATCACCTTGTTGAAAAGAATCCAAGTGCTTCTACAGAGAGAAATACAGAAGTGAGAAGGGACAATGGTACAGAATTCAAGAATGCAAAACTTGAAGAGTACCTCAACACTGAAGGAATTCCTCAAAACTTCTCTACAGCAAGGACTCCTCAACAAAATGGTGTTCAGAACGCATAAGTCGTACTCGGGTAGAGGCTGCAAGAACCATGCTCACATCATCTGGTTTACCTACACACTTTTGGATCGAGGCTATATCTACCGCATGTTTCAGTCAGAATAGATCTATTGTGGTCAAAAGACATCTCAAAACCACTTATGAACTAATCAACGAAAGAAAACTTAACTTGAAATTTCTTCACATCCATAGTTGCAGATGCTTCATTCTGAATGATCGACATCACCTTGGAAAGTTTGACAAGAATACTGATGAAGGCCAATTCATTGGCTATTCTCTGACTTCCAAATCATATAGAGGTTACAACTTGCGAACCAAGACGATCATGGAAAGTATCAATGTTTCATTTGACGATCAAGCACAACTGACTTCTAAGTATTCCAACACAGAACTCAAACCAAACAATGTGACTTCTGACTATCTCTCCAAGTCAAGAGAGTTAGAACTCGATATTCTGTTCGATGATTACTTTGGACACGAATCAATCTCTGGGTGTTCAACTAGAGATGCTCAGGTCAAAGTAAGAGAACAACCACAACCATCAGGTATAAGTATTTCTTGTTCTTCCATTACTTTTGCCTCCTTCACTAAGCATGCAGAACAAGAAGATGATCCTTCTATACCATAAGCCATCAACTCTACACAAAGAGATACCAACGACAGACCAAAGGCTCCTACATCTGAACCAGAGCCCAACAACTCTGTAACAAATGCTAGCGGTTCTGGACCTACTTTCGAGGGAGAGCAACTTGGTTCTTCTCCAACACAGAGTACAACAAAAACAACACCAAATGATACATAGATTGAGCGCCCCCCATAATCTCTCAACCTCCCTTGACTAAGTGGACCAAAAATCATCCATCAAACTAAATCATTGGTAATCCTTTTGATGGCGTCAAGACTAGGTCTGCCACTGCTAATGAAGCTTTCTTCGTTAACTTTTTAAGCATGGTAGAACCAAAGAAATTTCATGAAGCTCTTCAAGATCCAAGTTGGATCGATGCCATGTAAAAAGAACTCCTCCAATTTGAATGAAACAAGGTATGGAAACTCATTCTTTTACCTAAAGATAAACTTGCAATTGGCACTAAGTGGGTTTTTAGGAACAAGAAGGATGAGGATGGCATTGAGACTAGAAATAAGGCCAGGTTGATTGCAAAAAGGTACTGCCAAAAAGAAGGCATTGACTATGACGAAACCTTTGCTCCAGTAGCAAGGCTTGAAGCAATTCGATTGTTTCTTGCCTTCTCTGCATACAAAGGGTTTAAAGTTTATCGAATGGACGTCAAATATGTCTTTCTAAATGGAAAATTAAAAGAAGAAGTATATGTGCAACACCCTCCCGGTTTTGAGAGCTCTACACATCCAGACTATGTCTACTTCTTAGGCAAAGCTCTGTATGGACTAAAACAAGCACCAAGAGCATGGTATGAAAGACTCTCATCATTTCTGATCAAGAACAAATACGAGAAAGGTAAAATTGATACTACTATGTTTATCAAAAGGTGCAGAGTTAAGATCATACTTGTCTTGATTTATGTTGACGACATTATATTTGGCTATACTAACCAAAAACAGTGTGATGAGTTCTCAAAGTTGATGAAGAGTGAGTTTGAAATGAACATGACGAGAGAACTAGCTTTCTTCCTAGGGCTCCAAGTAAAACTAACTTCAAATGGTATTTTCATAAATCAAGCCAAATATTTCTCTAACATCATGAATAAATACAAACTTCACAACTCTACAACAACGAGAACACCAATCTCAACATGCACTAAGCTTGACTCATCAAACCGGTAAACCAGTAGATATCAAGAATTATTGAGGCATGATTAGGTCACTTTTGTATCTAACTGCTAGTAGACTAAACATAATGTTTGCCACATGTTTCTGTACCAAGTATCAGGCCAATCCCAAAGAGTCACATTTCGCTGCAGTAAAGAGGAACTTTAGATACCTTAAAGGGACACAATTTCTTGTTCTCTGGTATCCAAAGAACTCTGGCTTTAATCTAATTGCCTATACAGATTTTGATCATGCATGATGCAAACTAGACAGAAAAAGCACATCTCGCAGTTGTCAACTACTTGGAAACAAGCTAATGAGTTGGACATCTAAGAAATAGAGCTGTGTGTCCACATCTACAGCAGAGCCAGAACATGTAACTGCTGCTAGTTGTTGTTCACAAGTCATCTGGATGAAACCCAACTCAAAGACTACGTCCTTCTATATGATAAGATATGCATTCTCTATGACTCAAAAAGTGTAATATCCATCACTGCAAATCCTATCCAACACTCAAAGACAAAGCACATTGATGTCAGGTATCACTTTATCTAAGACCATGTTGAAAAGGGAACTATAGAGATGTACTTTGTCTCTACATAGTTCCAACTTGCTGACCTTTTTACCAAGGTTATGGATGAGAAACGCTTTAATTTCTTAATCAGCAAGTTGGGCATGTTAAACATGCAATGAAGATACAAAGCGTCTGGATGTACTACACAGAGACTCTGCATCTATTTTCTGTACATGCTTCTCTTCCCTTTATCTTTGGTCAAACTAGAGCTTCTCTATGCTCTATACCAAACCTTTGTCTTATTTTCACATATCGTTCTCAAGTCAGCAATGTAGAGCCTCTACATTTCAATACTTACCTTTATCTGATCCAAACATAGTTTGAGGGGAGCAAGAAAATATACGTTCAAGACAAGGAGGAGCAATTTTCTGAATCACAAGGCATGACATTTTATATCTTTGTTTTCAAAAAACCTGTTCTGATTCAAAAACTTTTTGACAAGTCAAGTCTTAGAAAAATTCTTGATACAGAGTCTCTATATATACAGTCTCTGTTCCTCAGAATTTTATAAACTTGTCTCATTCAGAATCAAAACTTGCATTTTAAATGTTTAGGTAGATAAAGGAGCAATCATATGGGAAGAAACACCCCTTTTATATCTCAAACCTCATCTATGTATGAGTGCTTATCTACATCATTGACACTTGTGTGTTTTTTGGACTCAAATAAAAGGTGCGGGTGATCTTCATGGTGACAGTCCTGTTATTTTTAGAAAACCTTCAACCGTGGGTGTTGACGTTTATTTCGCGCCTCTTTTGTAGAGCACGTCAGCCCACAAGTCATTTTCTAACAGGACCCACCCAAAATCGTTTCGCTCACCACGTCCATCCAGCCGTTTAGGCTATTGTTTACACTCGATTACCTCAAAATTCAAAATATAAATACCTTTTGAGCCCTAAATCTCATTTTTACGCTTTCTTCATCTTCCTTGATTTCTCTCCGGCGAAAGCTTGCTACTGCAAGTTCATCAATTCAAAATCTGTTACAATGTCTCAACAATCTCAATCAAATGACTTTGACAACAAAACCTCTCAAATGGTTTCTGAAGGAACAAGCTCCAAAGTCTTCTTTTTTCCAATCAAATCAAACAACCATAAGCTCGATCTCAACTTTGACAACTAACAAGGCAATGATTGGACTTCTAACAAGGCACCCCCATATGTTACACATTTACCAATATTGATGAAACCATTGCAGAAAGGTATGTTCAAGAGTTCTGGAAAACCTGTAAGTTTGTGGAAGAGAGACATGGAGTAATAGGATACTTCCATATCCCTAAAATGAAGAAGAAATGTGAAGTTCTCATTCCTAGGTAACTTCTTTCCTCAATACTTCAAGCCCCCACTAGAATGGACACCAGATTTAAAGACTATTCAAGAATGCCAACTCGAGAAGAACTTGTAGGATTCATTCAAATGATAGGTTACAATTGCCCAATAGCCTATCCCCCCCCCTAATTTCAACGCCAGTACCTTCCCCCAATCTGGAACATGCTTTTCACCCTGGTAAACAGATGTCTTACAGGAAAAATAGGTAGTATGGATATGATTTCCACCAACATCCTACAATTTCTGTATGGAATGTACTTTGACCTACCTCTTAACTACTCTCTGATTCTCTTCAACGAATTTAGAGGAGCAGTGTAGAAGAAAGAACTTGAACAATCAAAACAGAAACCCCTACCATCTCTACTATTTCCAAGGTTCTTGCCTGTCGGTCCCTAAAGGGTCTACAAGAGTTCAATAATAAGTAAACAGTTTGTAGAAGGGGAAGGAGGGGGCTTGAATACAAACACACAGATTTTGGTTTTTAAATTAGTTTACATATCATAAACAAATTTACAGTTACAAATGGAATAAGAATAGGTTTAAAACCTATTCTATTGTAACTAAGAAACACTAAGTTTGATGCACAAGAAAAAGGAAGAAAGAAATAAAAAGGGTTTAGGTTAGACGGAAGCATGCATTAAGATGAAGAAGATATCTTCATCTTATTTATACCCGTTTGCATTTAATGCAAGACAAAATGTATATGCCACGTGTCAAGCTTGGATAGGAAGCCTATCCTTGCTAATAAGACAACCATGTTTTTGGCCGAATATGAACAGTACCATATCAGATATGATGGGGACATAAGAGACAATTTGTACGTCCTTTTCTGACAAGGTATTAGGTTTGGCTTTTGTGCATCGAAGATAAGATCAATCTTTAATCTTGTAAAGGAAGCTTCATTTGATCGCTGATTCTGAAACTTCAAGGATGAACTTCAGTATCGCTGAGGCTTCACAAGACTTCACACTTTGATTAGATAATCGCTGCTATCATTGAACTGCTTCAGTTCATTTAGCTGATTATCTCTTTCTTTAGTTAGGGTCTTCAACTTTCGCTGAATGGTCTTCTGGTGTGATAGTTGATCTTCAGGTCTTCAGAGATAAGCTTGTTGTTCCTTGATCTTCAGCGATCACTGATGGTAATCAGCGTATGCTATCGCTGAATATTAACAGAAGCTTATACAATGGAATTTCACTAAGTATACAAAAGGAATCATATTCAAATCATCGAGAGGAGTTATGATCAACAATCTCCCATTATTTGATTATGATTAAGCAACATAGGAAAATTGCTTTAAATGACTAGTAAGGACTTAAGAAAAATTTGAAGTAAATTTTCTAAGTACTAATCTGTATAATCTTTTTCAGCTAGTCTACTATCTGAATTGAGTTTCATTTATAATGATATGAAAGCACAATTTTTACAAGTAAATAAGCATAAAAGTACATTCACTGATTAATTTTTCAAAGTGAAGAATCAGTGAGTAAAGTATAGTTTGAAGAAAATAGAACTCTTATGTTCATTGTCCTTTTTACTTTTTTCAGGGATCTTTTCAGTACATAGATGGAGTAAAGTACTCTGATTGAATTTCATTAAATAAAATCTGAAGAAGTTACAGGGAAATGAAATTACAATAATAAAAGTGAAATACTTGTACACTGAAGAAATATTACAAAGGAAATAGAAACCTATGACTAATCAGAGATGTTCTCGTTTCTTCTTTGTAGCTCATTCTCATAAAGCGTTTTCTGACGATTCATCAGAGGGGTATCTAACTAGCAGCGCCATAGCATGATCTTTATGAGAGAGCATGGGGCCTTTTGAATTTCTTGGTTTCTGAAGAGTCCTAAGAACCCTTCATTATCCAAGAATACCATACCAGGTTCAGGTAGTGAGATGATTTCATCTTCTTCGTATCTTCGATCTTGAGGAAGAGAGGTACGTAGCATTGAAATATCAGGGATATCAAGATGACCAAGATTGCTATGATAATCAAATTTGGTTTCATGCTCATTTATAGAGCTTGAACCACCTTCAACAGTTGATCTTTTCTTCTTTGATGACTCAGGGAGAGGGGGAACTTGCACGTGTTGTGACATCCTTTGCGGCAACTGATCCAGTACTCTTTCCACCACATCCTTGAATTTGGATTTGGAACCCTGAATGGCGTCTTTGATTTCTAACCATTAAGTGTATCTATAAATCCTTAAGAATTTTGCTTCTTCTCTCTCAGTTCTGTTTGTCCTTGTCATTCTTACATATACCTTTGGACCACCTCTGTTGGAGTGTCGCCCTTGAATAGTTGCATGAATGATTTTGGCCTCAAATCTTCGAATTTTCAATCTATCAGTGCACCAGTCAAGCTCTTTGTCTTTCTGAATTATGGCTTCAGCGGATAGTGCACTTAGAATCTTCTGTTGAGCAAGGATTGGATCTACATTCAAGTTTTCCTGTGCAAGTTCTTTCTGTACAAGAGCTTCAGCGACCCTTTCACTTTTTTTCAATTGTTCCTTGGCCGCCTTGTCTTTAGCAGAGTCTTCCCTGAGTAATTTCCTTGCTAAAGCAAGATCATTCTCAGTTTGCTTTGTCTTCTCATCCCTGATACGTTGTGCTTTCAATGCTTGTTCTCTCTCTTCGCTAGACAGAAAGTAGAATTCATCTACCATCCTTATTGGTACAGCGTCTATGGGTTCGGCTTGAGGCACCCTTATTCTTCTTGCTTCGAATTCCCTAAGGAATGTTATTCTCCTTTCTTCTTCTTCAGGCTCGCTTATGATCGGCTTTTGAACGCGACGCCTAGGAATAAGGCCCTCTTCTTCTTCAGAGTCAGTTTTTATTATGTACATAAACTGCTGAAGGTTCCTTCCATGAAGTGGAGTCCTTTGGGGGACGAGGATCACTGAGGGAAGGAGAGGAGGAAAAAGATTTATCAGAGAAGTTTTTGAAGGTGAAGGAGGTGTGGGGGTTTCAGAGAGAGGTGTAATATAAGGGATAAGAGGAAGAGATACCTCATTTGTGGTCTCCCCGTTAGATAATGGGATAGTGGCATCCAGATTTACCACTTCTTTTCCTTTGCCTGAGGGGCCGGCTTGTCCCTGAGAGGGATGTTGTCCGTCCCCCAAAGGCTCTTGATGAGAGACTCCAGGCCTAGACATTCTGAAGTGCTCTAAAGCACTTCCAATGTCATCGTCATCTTCATCATCATCCATTCCCCCATAATGAGGGATAGGATCTTCTTCTTCTTCTTCATCATCTTCCTCAACATCATCATCATCTTCTTCAGCTTCAGCAGCCAACCCTTCAGGGAGGGAAGATCCCGTTCATTGGATGTACGGGGAAATATTTTGACCAGGGAACGTCCGGTTGTGCTCCGCAATGAGTTCATCTGCAAACTCTTTGGCACATCTCTCCCCCTCGATGTTATCAGGAGGTAGACAGTGCACCATCAGAGTACGAACATTGGACTGATGTCCTTGAGCTTCGTATCATTTCCCTGAAGCGTAGTCCGATCAGCAGCAGTGAAGGAGGAACTAGCCTCCGAGAGCTTGGTGAGCATCTGCATCATATTGGATTGAGTCTTTTGAATAGACTCAAGGACGTTTGCCTGAGCAGCAACCTTCTGCTCTAAGTTGGACAGGTTCTGGCCAAGGACTCGGTTGTCTTCCTTCAGAGAGAAGACGTCAGAGACAAGGTTGCTGACGTTGGTCTTGATCGCTGGAGTCCCAATGATGCGTTTGAAGATGAGTTCAGCTGACGTCTGAAGATTGTCAACCCTAGCCCTTGTTAGAGCACATTCCCTGACCAGATAGTCAATGGCAGGGAATGTACGACTAGGAAGGACAATGGGAGGGAGTTCAGTGACGGGAGTAGGAAGCTTGGGAGCTACCATCTCTGTCTTGACATCTTGGAGCTTTGCACTTGGATGGCCCTGAGGAGACTTGCCCGTTTCCTTGCTGAGAGGTTGAGCACTGGTGGTGGTGGTTGTCGTTGTCGCTGAAGAGAAGAGAGGAGCGACACCTGATGATGACATAGATAAAGATGCCAAAAATGCATCTAAATTAGATGATGGATGAAAAAATTTATTTTTCTCCTTGAGAGTATCCCGAGGATTACTCTCAGGGACTACGTTTGCAGAGGTAGTGTCTTGAGGATCACTAACCAGTGTCTTAGAGTATCTGAGAGAGACACTCTGAGGTCCTTTTAAATTGGCCTTCCAAAACTCAGATTGCCTAAACAATATTGTGGTTTGGATTGCGTGCATTTCAGCATTATCAGGGATAGGGACAACTATCACTGAGTCATGTGCTGAGGTGAGGACCAAAGGAGAGGAGATAGAAGAAGTTAAGAAGGCTGTGAGAGTAGTACCTGATGCAGCTTCAGCAGAGCTGGCTATAACACCCTCAGTGACCGAAGTCCCTGATGGTGGAGGTAGTGTTGATGAAGCAACAACGGAGGAAGAGACCATTGAAGTGGCTGCGGCTGCTGTTGGTGTTGGTAGTACACCGAAATCAGACAGAGTGGTCTTTGAGAGACCATCTTCTTTGGCTTTTTGGTTGCGATGGTCTTTTTATGACCATCGGTTGGTTGTTTCCTCTTAGCAGCAGCAGTGTCCTGGATGCTTGCTGTTGGGATGGGCAGCGAGGTAGACACTGAAAGAGGGGCTCCAATCAATTTCAGCATGTAAGGTATGAAAGGAGCATCACCTGGACGTTCCTCTATGTCCAGGGACTTCTTCCCCACCACAGAGAAGGAGTGGTCACCGACCTTCGGGTATTCCTCCCCGAAGGCAACTTCCAAGATTGTTGCGAAAAACCGCGGGTAAGGGATGACGGGGTGTCTGGTAGCAGCGTTGATGCGACTGACCATATCGCTGAAGATATAGTCAGCGTAGTTGAGGTTGTGGCCGGTGCAGAGAGAGAAGGCGAGATCCTGAAAGTGCTTGCTCGCTTGGTCATGCGAGCCAATCTTTGACCCAAGGCATTGGATCACCTGGGTAAAGATGTATTGCCAACGAGCAGGCAATCTCTTCTTTTCTACCTTTGAGCCCACCGTTTTCAGCGATGGATTCTCACAGGCATAGACAATAGAGTCCAAGAAGGCGTCGATCTGCATCTTGGTAGGTTCAGCGCCCCATTGCGCATTCTTGGCGCGGGTAGGGAGACGAAGGGCCTTCCTCACAAATCCAGCAGTGAAGGAGAAGTATCCAAGGTCTGGAATCTTGAAGCCAGTCGCAGAGTGCACGATCCCCTTGTCCGTGATGAGCGTGGTACAGTGAGCCGTGTACCAGAGAGCTTGAAGATGAGAGGAGATGCCCACTGGGTTGTGGACAAACGCGTACATCAGCGGGCACGCCTTGATGAAGGTAGCTCCTTCGTTGAAGTGAGGGCGATCAACGGGTATGTCAACCAATGCAATATAATTGCATGATTTGAAGAAAACTTTCTCCATCGGGAAGTGGCAGGTTGGTGCAGCGACCAAGGTGTTGTCAACAATAGCAACAGAGGTTTCAGCAGTCTTACTTGCAGAGGCCATTTCTGTAGAAAAAATGGGAACACCAAAGAGATAAATCATGGTTTTATACATAAATGTATAAACCAGAGTTTGGTATAAAGAGTACCAAATGTAAGATTCACAGAAACAAGTATTTTGATGAACAAGATCAAAATGCTTGTGGTAAAAACAATAATATAAAAGATTATTTTAGAAAAAAATAGAAGATAATTAAAAATGGATAAAACATAAGAAGAAAGTCTTCTGTTCTAAGGAAAGAACTTAGAACAGGTTTTTGAAAATAGAATTTTTTTTGAATTTTAATCCAGATTAAATTTTTTTTTTTCCTAAAATATGTTTTTATTGCATTTTAAGAAGATTAAAGATAAGAAGATGTGAAACAAGATGTTCCATTTTTAAGTAAAGGTTTAGATCAAACCTTAGTTGTTTTCGAGAAGAAAAACGCACAAGTGCGTGTTCTTGGTGTTCTTGAGAAAGCTTGAAGATTTGAAGGTTCTTTTGCCTTTTGGAGAGTTATGAAAGCGTAAAGAGGCAAATGAGGCAAAAGAATTGCCTAAATAGCATGAGGAGAGAGAAAGAAAGGAGTTCTAAATGACGGTTTTAGCTTTTTGAAAAAGAAATGATGACCTGGCGCACGTTCCAAGGAAGGAGTTGGAAGGGAAATGTCGCAGTCCGTCGTGTGTCAGAAAAAGGTCTGACGTGTTCTTTTCTTATTTTTATAAGATTATAATGATAATTATCCATAAGGAAAGTATCATTATTAATTTAAAATCTTCATCAATGACAATAAAGGATTGTCAGTGAGGAGTTTTATTTTCAGAGATTCATTCTTTGATAAGAAAAGATATCAAAGAGTGATAAAGATTAGAAGATAATACCTGAGGAGATGGCCCAGATATCGTTGAATCAGAGTTCAGCGAATGGAAAGTTTGAAGGTATTATTTGTATCACTTGTTGTAAGTCACTGAATAAAAAATTATTCAGCGTTCAACATACCAAGTTCGCTGATAAGTAGATTGAATCTAGTTTCATCAAGAGGCTTGGTAAAAAGATCAGCGAGCGGATATTCAATGGGTACAAAATGAAGCTCAACTTCACCATTCATCACATGATCTCTGATAAAGTGATATCGGATCTTAATGTGCTTGGTTTTGGAGTGAAGTACAGGATTGTTAGCAATGGCAATAGCACTAGTACTATCACAATAAATAGGAATTTTAGAGAGCTTGAGATCGTAGTCTCTGAGTTGATTTCTCATCCAAAGAATTTGAGCACAACAAGTACCAGCGGCTACATATTCAGCTTCAGCGGTGGAGGTGGACACTGAGTTTTGCTTTTTGCTTGTCCAACTGATTAACTTTCCACCTAGTAGCTGACACCCACCAGTGGTGCTCTTTCTATCTATCTTACAACCTGCAAAGTCACTGTCAGAATAACCAATAAGATCAAATCCTGAGACTTTGGGATACCAAAGACCTAGATTTGGAGTTCCTTTCAGGTATCTTAAGATTCGCTTTACAGCGATCAGATGGGATACCTTCGGTTCAGCTTGATACCGAGCGCAGATACATGTAGAATACATGATGTCAGGTCTATTAGCTGTAAGATACAACAGAGATCCAATCATTCCTCGATAGGCAGTGACATTGACTGGTTTCCCATTAGGATCCTTGTTCAAAGTCAGAGGAGGTGCCATAGGGGTCTTCATCACTGAGCATTGATTCATGTCGAATTTATTCAACATGTCTTTAACATATTTGCTTTGACAAATAAAGATTCCTTTGTCAGATTGCTTTATCTGCAAACCTAGAAAATATGTTAGTTCGCCCATCATACTCATTTTATATTGCTTTTGCATTCTTGCAGCAAAACGAGTACACAATTTGGATCTTGTGGAACCAAAGATAATGTCATCGACATATATCTGAGCGAGTATGGTATGACCTTTATATTTTTTTTAAAACAGGGTTTGGTCAATTTTTCCATGAACAAATTTTTCTTTAAGAAGAAATTTAGAAAGGGTATCATACCAAGCTCTAGGAGCTTGTTTTAACCCGTAAAGAGCTTTTTCAAGTTTGAAAACATAACCAGGATGGTTAGGGTCTGAGAAACCAGGGGGTTGTTCAACATAAACTTCCTTGCTGAGTTTTCCATTTAGAAAAGAACTTTTAACATCCATTTGAAAAACTTTGAAGTCTTTATGGGAAACATAAGATAAAAAGAGTCTTATGGCTTCTAAGCGAGCTACAGGTGCAAAGGTCTCATCATAGTCAATCCCTTCTTCCTGTCTATAACCTTGAGAAACAAGTCTAGCCTTATTGCGAATTATAGTCCCGTTTTCATTTAGCTTATTTCTGCAAACCCATTTGGTTCCTATGACAGTTTTACCAAAGGGTCTAGGAACAAGATTCCAAACTTTATTTCTACGAAATTCGGTTAGTTCTTCTTGCATAGCTGAAACCCAGCTAGGATCAGAGATAGCTTGATCTACCTTCTTAGGTTCAGAGAGAGAAATGAAGTTAACATAAAGACAGATATTACCTGTACCTCTACGTGTCTTGATACCTGCATTGGGATCACCAATAATTTGATTTATTGAATGATTTGCAGTCCATCGCTGAGCTGGAGGTTGAGGAGAGAGATCAAGATCTACAGCAGATTCAACAACTTGTTCTTCAGTTTCTGGAATTGGACTTGTTGTTTCAGCCACAGGTACAACATTTAAAATCAATTCAGGGGATTGATTTACAGACGTAGTTTGGTTGTTCACAGAGGAATTTCCAAGAGAGGAATCAACAACAGGAATCTGATTCAGAGGAGTAACATTCATCCCTGAAGATGGATGATTATCACTTGAAGGATTTATAGGGAATTCGTCATCACATGCTTCAGCAGGAGGTTGATTGCTGAAATACGTTTCAGGTTCCCCATAATCAGATCTCATCCAAGCATTCAATTCTTCATCATCATCATGAGTATGAGAAGTATGAATGGGACGAGATTCATCAAAGTTAACATGCATGGATTCTTCAACATGTTGTCTTCTTTTGTTGAAGACTCTGAAAGACTTAGATACAGAGGAGTATCCAAGAAATATACCATCGTCTGCCTTTGGATCAAACTTACACAAATGATCTCTGTCATTCAGAATGTAACATCTACATCCAAAAATATGGAAATATTTCAGAGTGGGTCTTCTCCCATGAAACAATTCATAGGGGGTCTTCTTAAATCGCTTAACTATCAGGGATCGATTTTGAGTGAAGCACGCTGTGTTGACAGCTTCAGCCCAGAACTGAGTTGGTAGATGCGATTCGCTGAGCATTGGGCGAGCCGCTTCAATGATAATTCGATTTCTTCTTTCAGCAACACCGTTTTGCTGAGGAGTTCTCACTGAGGAAAAGTTGTGAGAGATACCTTTATCTTCAAAGAAATTCACCGGAGTGCTATTTTTGAATTCAGTACCATGATCAGTTCTTATGGAACGAACAATCAGATTGTTCAGAATTTCCATCCTTTTGATAAAAGAAATTATCATTCCAGGGGTATCACTTTTGGATCGAAGGAAGAACACCCATGTGCATCTGGAGTTTTCATCAACAATCACCAAAGTATATTTCTTTCCAGAAATAGATTGGACATTGACAGGTCCAAATAGATCCATATGGAGTAGCTGAAGTGGAACGGTCACTGAAGAAATTTGCTTTGACCTGAAGGAGGCTTTTGTTAGCTTTCCTTTTTCACACGCTGAACAAAGAGATTCTTTTGTAAAGGTATGATTTGGGAGGTCTCTGACTAGATCTTTTTGACACAATTCATTTATTGTCTTAAAGTTGAGGTGAGAGAGTCTTTCATGCCATAACTAGTTTATATCAGTGGATGCTTTAGAGATAAAGCACATGTTCTCAGAGTGAGAGCTATTCATATTTATGACATACACATTTTCCACTCTTTTGCCTGTTAGGGCAAGTTTATCATTTCCGTCAGTGACAACACATCTATTCTTTAAGAACAGAACTTTCAAGTCTTTGTCACATAACTGACTAACGATCAAAAGATTGTGCTTTAGTCCCTCAACGTAGGCAACAAGAGAAAACGATGTGGCTCCGTTGGATAGAATTCCATAACCTTTAGTGTATCCTTTGCCATTTCCACCAAAGGTCACTGATGGACCAGCTTCTTCTTTGTAATCAGAGAGTAGAGATTTTCTGCCAGTCATATGCCTTGAGCATCCGCTATCAAGATACCAGATACCTTTGACACTCTGCATACAACAAAAGATTAATTGTTTAAAGGTACCCATACTACTATGGGTCCTGCTTGGTTAGATAGAGGATTGGCGGAGGAGCTACTAGCTGAAGAACTCTCTTCAGTGTATATCTTCACCTTTGTGGGTTTTGCAACCTTGGTGGATTTTACTCTCGCTGATTTATCAGCTTGAGCTACTTTCTTTCCATGAGCTAGTTTATCAGCTCTAGTAGCGTTAGGACATTTACTTGCAATGTGGGTAGTTTCACCACAGTGAGAGCACTTCCTATATTTAAAAGGTTTGGAATTCAGAGAGAAAGGAGGAACTTTTTCAGGGATAGGACCAAGAATTCCTTTATCCATAGTCCATGGAGGTATGACAACCTTTTCAGGGATAGGAGTGAGATCTATTTTAATTCTGGGGGTTGGTCTCTGAGAATAGTTAGAGCCCTTCTTCCAGATTTAGAATTTTTCTCTGAGGATTTCTTGTTCCTATTCTGAGCGATTTTATTCTTAGGAACTTGGTCAAGAAACTCGTTCTTGATCACCTTCTTAGAATTTATCACAGGAAACTTCTCTTTAGTAGAAGAGGAAGAAGTTGAAGAAGAAGGATCAGGGATGGAAGAAAAAAACATTCCAAATTTGAGCATGGAACGATCATTCTCTGATTCTTCCTTTTCAAGGTTAAAGCCTAACCTACTTCTTACTTTCATAGGTATTTGGGCATTGATGATCTTATTGACTTTATCAGAAGCCCTACACCATCCTTCGATGGTGGCCTTTTCAGACTTAAGATCAGCGATAGCCTTTTCCCTATCAGCAATAGCTTGCTGCTTCTCGATGCTTATGGTTTGATTTGCAAAGACTTGGTCCTTGATAGTTTCCTCAATTTTAGAAAGTTCTTTGATTTATAGATGGCAATTTTTCAATTGCTCAGATAAATCAGTGTCAATTTTCTCGGCCTTAATCTTTCCAATTAAAGCATTATAAAAATCAACAGTCATAGCATCGAGAGCTGACAAGTTATCACTTTCAGAGAGTAAAGAGATAGAGGGAATGGTTACCTGAGTAGAAGGGGACTCAGAGGAAGAAGTTTCAGTAGCTTCTTCAGCGTCCTCTATTCTTGCCATTAGACACAAGAAGGCAAGATCTTCTTCATCAGAGCCAGACTCTTCAGAGGTCTTGGCCCAATCGTCTTCAGCGTGCCAATCAACTTCTTTAGCGATAAGGCCTTTACCTTTTTGCTGGTATTTCTTCAAATCCTTGTATTTGTTTTTCAATTTCAAATACTTCTCCTTTTTATCAGAGGTCTGGGAGGTGGTAGGAGCTGCAACTTTCTTTGATCTACATTCACTAGCAAAGTGACCCTTTTCGCTGACAGTTGAAGCATATAGCTGAGGCTTTCTCAGCGGGCATTGTCTTTTGCTTTTCAGAGTCAGAGAGATTTGAAGGTTTTCAAAAGTTGCTCTTTCTAGCGAATCTTTTAAAATTATTTGTTAAGAGAGCTAGAGAGTTATCAAACTCAGAGATGTCAGCATCAGTGAGTTGATCTTCTGAATCAGTTTGACCTAATTCAGTAATGGAGGTAATAGTGGAAGAAGAAATATTTTGAGGAGGAGTTGCCTCTGAAGTCACAAGTGCCAAAGAAGTACTTTTGGCACCTTTGAGTTCATTTATGAGGTTCTTCCTCAGAAGTTGAGATTGTTCCTCATTTAAGAGCATTCCATATAAAGCACTTAAGGACAGAGTTTCAAGATTCTTTGACAACTTTAAACATGTAGTATACATTGCCCATTGATCGGGTAGTGCCTCCATGAATTTGGTCAGTATTTCAGCGTTAGAGTACACTCTGTTTACTGATTTAAGATCAATCAGCAAACAGTTGAAACGCTGGTGAATTTGAGAAAGAGATTCACCTTTATGATACATAAAACTCTCATATTGTCTTACAAGGTTTATGCACCTAGTGACTTGTACTTCAGAGGTTCCTTCATATTGGATACATAGAGTATCCTACATGGCCTTAGAAGTCCTCATTTTCATAACAGAATGATAGACTTCATCTGGTAAAGACATTGCTATTATAGATTTAGCTTTTGAATCAATGGCAATTTCTTTCTTATCTTCTTTAGTCCATCGATTAGGAGTTTTAATGATACTCCTTTCAGGGATGGCTGGAGTAATAGTGGTGGCAGGAACACCAGCTACAATAGTTGTAGGAACAAATGGTCCATTTTCTAGATAGTAAGGGATCTTTGGGTCAGATCCTTCTAGAAACAGAGACATTCTTTCCTTCCATAATGGAAAATTGTCATGGCTAAATCTTGGAGGTTTAGCTAAAGATCCATTATCATTGTAGTTCGAATTAGGGTTTGACATTTTAAAATAGTTTATAAGAAAAATATTTTAGAGATAAAAGAAGCAAACGCTGCTCTGATACCACTTATTGGTCCCTAAAGGGTCTACAAGAGTTCAATAATAAGTAAACAGTTTATAGAAGGGGGGGGGGGTGAATACAAACACACAGATTTTGGTTTTTAAATTAGTGTATATATCATAAACAAATTTACAGTTACAAGCGGAATAAGAACAGGTTTAAAACCTATTCTATCGTAACTAAGAAACACTAAGTTTGATGCAAAAGAAGAAGGAAGAAAGAAATAAAGAGGGTTTAGGTTAGAAGGAAGCATGCATTAAGATGAAGAAGATATCTTCATCTTATTTACACCCGTTTGCATTTAATGCAAGACAAAAGGTATATGCCACGTGTCAAGCTTGGATAGGAAGTCTGTCCTTGCTAATTAGACAGCCATGTTTTTGGCCGAATATGATACCATATCAGATATGATGGGGACATAAGAGACAATTCGTACGTCCTTTTCTGACAAGGTATTAGGTTTGACTTTTGTGCATCGAGGATAAGATCAATCTTTAATCTTGTAAAAAAAGCTTCATTTGATCGCTGATTCTGAAACTTCAAGGATGAACTTTAGTATCGCTGAGGCTTCATAAGACTTCACACTTTGATTAGATAATCGCTGCTATCGCTGAACCGCTTCAGTTCACTTAGCTGATTATCTCTTTCTTCAGTTAGGGTCTTCGAATTTCGCCGAATGGTCTTCTGGTGTGATAGCTGATCTTCAGGTCTTCAGAGATAAGCTTGTTGTTTCTTGATCTTCAGCGATCGCTGATTGTATTCAGCGTATGCTATCGCTGAATATTAACAGAAGCTTATACAATGGAATTTCACTAAGTATACAAAAGGAATCATATTCAAGTCATCGAGAGGAGTTACGATCAACATTGCCTCTATTCATGAAACCTGCAATTTTTGACCGACGGATCCCTTGCAATGCAAAGCCGAAACTCCACTTCCACAAGTTCTCTGTCTCAGAAAATGCAGTATTACATTAGGCCTATGTCCCTTCAACGAGAATACAAACGTGGGATCCAAGCCCTAGAACCAGGGGTGGTAATCCCCCACCCCACTCTTAGGTGAACCAGAGACACTTGTTTATTTAGGAAATCTAGAAGGAGAAGTGGAAAACAGAGCACAGAGAGAAAAGTTAGATATAGATGAGAGAGAAAGACAAAAAGAAGCACAGAGAACTAAATTAGAAGAAGAAGAGAGAATTAGAATAGAATAGAGAGAGTGAGATTAGAGATAGAGGAGAAAAGAGAAAGGAGAGCAGAAAAAGAGAGAGTAGAGAGAGAACGAAAAAGAAAGGGCAAAATGATTGCCAAAGAGAAAAAGAAAAAGAAGAGTTTCCCCTTTCTTATTGCACCCAGAGGGGGAATAAGAATTAATAAGCGAAGTGAGAGAGAGAGAGGAGATCTTAGAACACACCTTAGACCTAGAACCAGAGGGAGTCTAAGGCGAGTTCGATCAAAAAGATGGTCGTAGAGGCACACATATTATGTTCCTCTCTCCACCCTCCAGTGCAAGCGAATTACCTATCCCTGATGATCGAGCATCAAGGGATATTGAAACAGATGTGCACACCTCGAATCTTAAACGGCCTACCCACTCATAGGAAAATGCTTACTCTGAGTAGCACAACCAAATGGAAGCCCTCTAATTTGGGTGCATCCTCTCCAAAGGATGGAACCATTGAAATATTTAGTACCATGTCTCTCCATGGTACGCCTGAAATCCCTACAGAATAATTCGATTCCTATGTACTAGAACTTCCAAAACGTAAACCAGAGCGACATCTTAGGGCACATGGCTCTGTGGATCTCGATAGCCGACAGAGTTCACTTGGCGTTTCTCACCTTCAAGACTCTGGCTCTGAAGGTAAATACAATGCCAAAAAAGGTTTGTAGTATATTCTGACCCTCAGTCAGATCTACGAGGATCAGACCGAAGTCCTTCCGAGCTCAAAGTCAATGCATGCTCGAAAGAAGGCGGTGAAGGAACATCACTTCATTCCGTCCCATGTGTTAAGACAGAGGTTACCCCATCTGATCACGTAACAAGAAATGAGTTCCAAACACACAGATGTAAGGAAATCTTTTTTTATGAGTTAAAATCTGCAAGGTCCGGGGTAGAGATCTCAATGTTTGCATCGGATATTGAGAGAAATTCGGGATCTCATATCTACAATTAAGGCTGAGAATTTTTCAAATGCCTGTAAACTCGACGACTCTTAAAACTTGACGGATAACTTGATAAAATCTTTTGGAATTCTGTAGAAAGAGTAAGCACCTCTGAACTACCCATTCAGAGGATGGAGAAGCTTATCTCTGATCATATCTCCCAACCTACACATTCGTCTATTCCTCTTGTTGACCTTCACAATTTCAAGGGTGAGATGAAGGAGATGATCCAGAACGCGATGCTTCCTGGTCTGTCTGTGCCAGACGATTACATTCGAAGATCAGAGATGGTAGCTCTTGGTGATAAGTTGCTTCAAAAGGTCTCTAACTGCACCGCACATTTTAACAACAAGGCAAAAGCTGTAGCTGTGGACATCAAAAAGTCTAATGCTATTCTAAAATTCAGAGTTGATATTAAAGTCAACAAAGCAACTATAGCCATGAATGAACTGGTGAAACTCTTTGAAGAAAAGATCAAGGTGATGCCTCCCATTGACCTGCAATAAAAAAAAAGAAACACAAAGTCGAACTCTGGCTGCAAAGAGCCTTCTTCAAAACAGGTTACGACCAAGAGGACCCAGATCGCTATGGCCCTTGTGATCGCCAAAGGGGGGAGACTGAACTAGGATTTTCCTCTGCACCTATCCCTATTGTATCCCTGAACAAAGCTCCATTTCAATCATCTTCACCTTCCTCATCAAGGCAAGCGCAACAAAAAAGGCCTTCTCAACCCAAACAAAGAACAGAACCACAACCAATCTTGGTTTTTGATGAATCATTAAGCCTAAAGCCAACCTAAAGTGAACCATAACCAAATGTGGTTGCTGAAGAACAAAAGTCCAAAGCTCAATGTTTGGTCAAGATATCCCTCAAAGGCAGACAGACAAAAGAAAAATCCCTCTCACTCATTTGCATCATAGTAGCTCTGATTCTGAGTTCTCATTAGATGAAGAAAAGGATCCTTTGATTAGAAGAACAAGTAAGCCTGCCTCAACCTCAACCCAAAGTCAAAGTACAAAACCTCCTCTACATAAAGTCCAGACATTAATCCTAAGTCAGAGCGCAATTCCAATAACTGACATAGTTTAATTGATCAAGAACTCACTTGATGAATTAAAGAGACCACTACCCAAGCCCAAAGTTGTAGAAGCCACATCCAACGAGCAGATCTTCGAATATCTGTATCCAGATCAAGACATACCAGCCAGAAGAGTCTACAATTTGAACCTACGGATCGAAGAGAACTTAAGATAGAGGTTTATTCGGCTAAAAATTCGGGATCTGTTAGGTCTGAAAATATTGTATCCGAGATGACAACTATTGAAGACATGAAGGGGCAAAATGCAAAAGTCAACAAAGTCATTATTTAGGAAGGTTTAATATTAGGAAACGATAATATTGTAAATTTGGTAAGTGAATATTGAGCTTGTCTCTTAGTTTTCTTATGTTGATAAATGTCTTGACATATAAGTACACGGTTACCTGATTAAACTGGGATCCACTTAATTCATATCATTCTAGAGAGAGAGCTTATTAGAGATATCTTTGTAACCTTCGATTATACAAGTTAGATATATGACATATTGAAGGTTTTCAACGTATTCATCATATTGTTCATCATTATCGTACGGTTACCTGATTAAACTAGGATCCACAGGATCATATGTTTATGTATTCAGATGAAGGAATTAAAAAGATTCATGATACCAAGAAGAGGTCATTTGCTGTAGGAGTAATTCGGTATCATGAATATACGGTGGTAAGAGTGCAAAGAAAGAAAGTTTCACTGACACTGACCTTATGAATTTGAATCCTTATGACTTACTCCAGCTCCATGGATATACAAACAATAAAATGGATAAAGGGATTGTCAATTCAATGGCAAACAGTGCTATAAGAGAGGCTATGAAAGAATGGGTGGTCTTTACAGCAAGACTGATTTTCAGATTGGTTTGGAAATAGGCGTGGATCAATTCTTCATATCTGCTCCTAAAGAGTATCTTGAAGGCTTGGAGCATATCAAGAGTGGAACATATCTAGTGGCTCCAGAAGAAGGCTCTGTATACAGATCAGAAGATAAGAAGAGAAAGATGTTTAGAAGATCTCAAACCCAAAAGTACTCAAGTGCAACTCTGAACCTAATTCGAAATCAAATGGAGAAGAAATTGTGACTTAGAGATCAATTCAATGATAGAGTACAAAGATCTAATTAGGAAATTCTTACGGTTAACATCGTAGTTAATTTATTTTGTAACTCTGTACTTGTCATTCTCTTTTGATTAAAGTAAAATCATTTACAGAGGACCACGTTTGGCCTCTTGCTTTCTAGTTTAAATTTTACTTTTCTCAAAATCTTTTTAGTTATGCTTACGAGGAGATTGTTAGAGTTAACTCTGTTTGGAAGTGTAAGTAAAAAAGTTTACCAAGTCTTTTAGTTAGAAGACTAAGTCACCGGAGACAAGAGCTCGGATGCAGAGCTCGGATACAGAAGACCAAAGCATGCCAGATCAAGTCAAAGCGATGTAGAACTTAAGTCTTCGACACAGAGCCTCTGACCTCAAGTCTTCTCGGATTACTCTAAGTCTTTCCTCCAGTGACACTCTCAAGTAAATATGGACCTATTACAAGTTACCACGTGTACAGAAACGGTTATTCTACTTTACGGCTTGGCACTCTTTCATTGGCTAATGAGTTGAATTTCTTGTTATGTACTATAAATAGGAAAGTTGTTTAGGGCTGTAGGTGTGATTTAATAGAAAATCTTCTAAATTTGTACTTGAGAGAATTAGTAAATTTTGAGAGATTTTATTCACACACTACTGTGTGTTCTTGGTGTTCTTCCTGTAATTCTCAAGGTTTACCTTCAATACACATGATGACTTCTGTGATACAGTTAAAATAACTGTTTTCCTTTCCTTATTCTTTTATTGTTTGATGTTATCATTATCTAGTTTATTTGTTGAATTGTTTTTTGCTTCCGCTTCCAACTCTTTCATTACTATAAATTCACCAAATGTTGAGTTTAATGAGGATCTGGGTTCCAACACAATCAACTATGCATATACACACACACACACACATAGAGAGAGAGAGAAGAAGAAGAAATACAATATGATTGCTGAAAAGACAAAACAAGCAATGAATGAAATAGTTAAGAGGAGACCTAAAGTTGAATTCCAGATTTCCTGCAACTTGGTTTCAAAAAGCTTATTGTGGGAGCTCTGAACGAACTTCTAAAAGATCTAGATAGCTATCCTTCTGCAACAATCCTTGTAAATCTAGATTTTATGTTAGTCTACAGAAATAAGTTCAAAGAGAAGAAGTTCTTTAGGATGACAAAGAGCTTCAAATATCCGGACGATGCTATGAACTAGCTATGTTATCAACTTGACAAGAGGATTGCAAATGGAAAATTGCTAGAGGGCCTGAAGAAAGACTTGTGAACGAGTTATCAACCGTACAAAATTACAAATACCTGATGACTCGATTCTTGAAGATTTATACAGATATTGATGATGCTTAAAAGTAATGAACCATTGTAATTTCATATTCTAATGTAATTTTTTTAGTCAGTGAAATTTATTTCTAGAGGAACTTATTATCCTCTTGCTTTTATTAGAATAATTCCTATTTCTTTTTCAATTACTTAGGGGGAGATTGTTATCCCTGTTTTGAATGCCAATGTATTGTAAAAAGAACTAAGTGTTAGATCTCTGAACAATTCTTCCAAATACGCTCCAGAGCTCTGGATAGTCTTTCTAGAGAACTCGGCTACCTCTAGAGTGCCCTCCTTTGAAGTCAACACTTATACATTGATCTAGGACTTGAAGACAGAGCTACAAATGTTCCCGCCCAAAGTCTAGTGAGCACCTTTATGCATGGAAATCTCTCATTCAATGGTGCATTGACTTTAATCATAAGGGCCTATAACTAGTTCTCCCATTCCTAGTAAATGTATTGATATAAGAGTCATGAATTTATCTTTTCACTGTAAATACTTTGAGTAGATCGACCTCTATGATGCTCGAATTCCAATCATCATCAAGTGTAATCTTTAGATTCAAATTGATATATGGGTGAAACCTTTCCAGTTTTGTTATCTGTTTATTTGAAAATTGATTATATATGTGCTTAAACTTTGATCTAAATTGAGAAATCTGGGATCCTACATAATGTTACCTTATGCAGTGAAATTGTACCTTATCATGAGATTTTTAACTTCTTTTTCTTTTGTAATCATCATATCTAACATCTTCAGTGTTCTTAATTTATGGGTTCCTGAGTAAGATTATAAACCAAACCATAGTAAACAGACTTAATCTATTGTATCTAAAGGTAGAGTCTATAAGAGATAAGATGTACCTCGATGGTGCCTCAATGGTTTGAGCTTGGGCTCCAAAGTCGAAAGTACCTGGAGGTCCCAGGTTCGAATCCAGGGAGTAGTAAAGATACCCTTGTGGCCACGAAGGTTCAAATGCAGTGACTCCGGGCTACCTGCAAAGCGGGTAGTCGCCCTGGGATTAGTCATCTCACATAGCGGGTTGAATATCCAGGTTAACGAGAAAATAAGAAAAGATGTACACAGTTGTTTTCGAGAAGACACCTGCTCATAATCGTCCATGGGAACTATGTAAATTTTCTTCTTTCATAAAGATAGACATAATCCAACAAAAATAGCAACATCCTTTGTATGAATGGACCTGAATCGTCCTAATATTAAGTGTTAGATGTCAGCCCAATTGCGAATTTGACACTTTTAAGACCAATGGATTTGCCATCTCCAATTCCGAAAGAAAAAGTAGACGTTTTTCAAGTTAATAATTCTCGAGAAAAATAATACAAATACGATCTGATTTTTTTATTTTATTTTTGTATTTTCTTGTATATGGAAACAATTACAAAGAAATAAAAACATATACATGATCATTATTATTTATACTGATAATGAGATATAATTTTCCCAATTCTGTCTTATGTTTTACATCCTTAAATGGATGACTTGAGTCTTTTCATTATAATTTTCTATCCTTCTTATTAATGGAGCTTGGAAGAAGAAATAATAAAGCTTGGTGCTTTTTGGGTTAAAAATCAAGGTTTTGGAAAGCATGCTACAACATCGACTACAGGGCGATTATGATGGTTTTTTGGTAAAAGTAGGTGGATCTTTTGTGATCTTATCCACCTCATTTATAGCTCATCTCCTTCAGATTTGAAGATTTAATAGTAAACGTTTATTCATTGGCCCTTGTGTCCCTTTTTCCTAGTATATATAGGAGGGGGTGTTGGGCATTTGGAAAAAAAAAGTAAGCAATGTAGTAGTTAATCTTAACTTCATCTTGGATTCTTCTTTTCTTAGTCTCTTTAATTTCAATAAAAGCTTTTAGTTTTAAATTGTCTTATTTCTTTCAATTTTCATTCTTGTCTTTTATATTCTTGTACTTTAACTTCCTTCAATAAGTTTTTTTTATCTTTTAAACAATTAATTTTTTTTTCCAAGGATAGTAGGCTAATTACCTAGTTTGGATGGGTCGTAAAGTTAAAATTAGAAACCATTTTTTTGTGGTGGAAGTTGTTAACTAAATAGAAAATCTTTCTAACCACATCTTTCAAGTATATATTGCAAAATAACATCCATTCATAAGTTGATCACTCATTTAAAAGTGTTAAAAATGTGTTGGAGTTAGAGATAAGCCAACAAGCACACGTTAACTTGAATGAAATGGAGGTAGACTCGAGAGAGCTACTTAGAATTAAGGAGACTCGTTATCGTTCCATTTAGCTTGTACAAGGAAAGGTTTGATCCATTACCTAGACTCTAGCCTTACATAGAGATATGGAGGCTATGTCTATAGTTTTGGGCTATTCTATATATATATATATATATATATAGAGAGAGAGAGAGAGAGAGAGGTATGGTGCCTTAAAGAAGCTATTGGTTGGTTAAGATGAGTTATTTGTTGAATATGTTAGGATTTTCTACCAAGTTAATTTGGTTAAATATATTAATGAATCCCTACACCCTAAGCTCCCTTTTATTAATTGTTCAAATGAGTAGTTATAAAATAACTCACAAAATGCATTTATTCGAATTCACCATCTGAAGTTAGTCTTTTATCTTGAGATCTTGCAACTTAAGCTGTTTATCCTTATGGAATACGATACCTGGTCTTCCCATTTCATTACTTGAAAACGGGATAGTGTTGACACGCATATAATTGCATGAGTTACCATTTAGTGTTGTAGAGATACAATATCTAGCACATCAATACACATTCATGTCAATATCAAGTATGCAATCGATAACCATTTAAGAAAAAAGATCCGATAATTACTAATTATATAAACCGCTATATGTGGCAAGGACCAAAATATTGTTGAAACATAAAACGTATGATTCCAGATAACATTATTTATGTAAATACATGCATAGGATCCCACCTAATAAAGAAATTTTAGATATAAATTTAAAAGTGCAAATATGTTTTGTAAGTATTTATAAAAGAAAACAAAATATTAAAACCTTCCATATCTTTCAATGAAGTGCTCCCTTTGTACCAATTAACCTTATTGAGCCATATGTAATGACCATAGCCATCCATCCTCCAAGCACCACCCTAATCAAAGACTTGAATATTGGTGCACCTCCTAACGCCGCCCCTAACCACCCAAAAACCACCAATGCCACTGTCACTGTTACTACCACCACCAAAATCCTAACTTTATAAGGCTTTATGAAGGAAGCAGCTAACAAAGGTACCATAGCCCCTAAAGAAAAAGCCAAGGCCGATGCAGCCGCGGCTTGCCACGGGTTCGGCAAATCGTCAACCTCTGGTTGGACATCGTTTCTTCCGTTGAAATCCCTTTTCATTTGAGCAACTTCTATATCAAGTTGTGAGTAAACAGATACAAATTCTCCAATAGCCATGCTACAGGCTCCTGCTACTAAGCCAGCAATGCCAGTCAATATCATAGCTTTGATGTTCTGTTTAATGGCTCCAACACCCATCATCAGAGAAGCCGTGGAGACTAACCCATCGTTGACTCCAAGGATTGCGGCTCGTAGCCATTGAGACCGTTTTGAGTAGTCGAACACGTCCTTTGGTTCGAGCTCAAGGCTTATTTGGTGATGCACCGTACCATTTACATGGATTGAAGCCATATCAATGAGTAAAGAAAAGTGGTGAGTGTGGCAAACACATGCCAACAAGTAACTATTTATAAGGAAAATTTTGCTGAGTAAAATTACAAAAATGATCCTTTGACTATTATATAATTTACAACTCAAGTAAATAAGAAAACCTTAGAACATTTTACTCTATCTTCCGATCCCCCATTAAGATAAATATAAAACAATATTGTTTTTCCATCATTTTTCAATGGTTGGTTTTACCTGATTAATATGAGAAAAATAAAATGGATTTTAAGTGTTTTATATTTTATAAGAGTTAAAAATGAGAATGAGACATATAAAATAAATATAAGTGTAACACTAAATCAAGGACTGGAACTATAATTTGTAATATTTCAAGGGTTGCTAAACTTAGCCCCTATAATAGTTCATACCTCATACCCATCCTACAACCTACTTACTCTCTGTCAAATCAATTTTAATTTTTAAATTATAATTTATATTCTTATAATTATTTATTTACTTTACTTTAGATCCTTACTTTTTTATTTTTTATTTTATACATTTATTATATTAACATACATACTTGTATATGAATTAAAATACATAAAAAAAAATACCTTTTTTTTAACAATTATAATTGTCTCGTCAATATTTTCAGAATGAGTCAAGTATTGACAATTTTTGGAATTAATCATATTATTATATATCATAAATACATATTAGTTACTTTTAAGAATTACATTGTATCTTTATAGTTATTTATTTAATGTGTTGTATATTTTTTATCTTTTCATTTTCATTTTCATTTTACACTACTACCTTATTAACATACGTACTCATATTAATAAAAACACTGAAAAAATATATTGTTTTTACAAATTCCATCATTATAATCGCCTTGTGAATACCTTTAAATGAACTCATATTGAATATTGCAGATTTAATCATATTATAGAATATCATATATATATATATATATATGTGTGTAATTTTATACAAATCATTGTTTAATACTTATGGTTTATACCCTTATAGTTATTTATTTAATATTTTTATATCCCTTACTTTTAATGATTTTAGTTTCAATCATACAGATATAAGATCTAATAGGCATTGAAATTGTGTATTATGAACAATATTTGTTCGTCTGAGTGGTGCTAAAAATGATTGTGATAGTATTCACAACGAGTTGATGCTCGAATTACTCAACTATCAATAACTTGAGTATATGTAACCACCGATATGCATGCGTTTAGCAATCACTAAATATCCTACAAAAGGGTGTAGTTGTACAAGTTCATCACTGGATGAGTAGGTAAGAAATTGGCTTTCTAATTGCTTCAAGTTACCATGTGATATTAAACGTTTCTTAGTATGCAAGCTTGTGCAACATACATACCGGTAAAAACACCAACACTAACACTGCCATTCTCTTAACTTGTGACTTTTGCAATCAGTAGCGTCACGTAAGAAGGGTATTAATATGAGAATTTTTAATGGCCACACTTACGCTACAATGGAAGCATTAGAGATTTCATGATGTAGCTACATAGACTAGCCCATGTCAATATCAAGTAAACGTATACAAATAACATTTGTAATTGTACTTGTGAATATATTGATTTAAATGATTGATAACATTAGGGGTGAGCATCAGACGGGTTCGGACAAATACGACTGAAGTGGGGTAAAGCCCGATCGGGTTTCGGGATTGGGTAGATAAACCCGAGCTTCATGATTTTCGGGGTGGGATTTGTTCAGGTTCAGGTGGAGTTCGGGTAGGATGGGTTCGGGCCGTACCATAGATTGAATAAAAAAAGCTTATACATGTAAGTTCTCTTCTGTTTAGTTGTTAAGCATGCACAGGGAAAAACATCTATTGTTCGCATGTAACAGGAAGAAATTAAAACTATCTTTTATTCATTCATGTAATCATTCATGTAAGGTAAGCATGCATAGGAAAAACTCTCATCCATTCATGTGTAGTTAATAATTACTAATAAAATTTAAATGGGCTTATGATTTGTTCGGGTTTTCGGGCGGGTTCGGGTGAAGGATATGCAAACCCAACATGAAACCTACAATCCTACATAAATTTTGGTTTCTCGTTTTGTGGTTTTATTAATAATTGGGTATCGCTTTCTTCCAAAAAAAATTGGTTCAGATAGGACGGGTTCATCGGATTAATTCGGGGTTTGCACAACCCTAATTTATATACAATTTACTTGTAATTTGAATTTTAAAAAAAAGTTGCAGTAATAAAAAATATTGCATGCATAAAAAAGGTTTTTTAGGAGTTGATGTTAAACATTTTAGAATATAACTAGAAGATTACTCGGGCAATGCAGTGAGATGCATCTCGATTTTAGTGTTTCATTTTATTCTGTCTTTATTGATGTTCAAATATGGTTTTAATTTTTTTTGAGAAAATAATGTTTTTGTATTTGAATAAAATATAAATTTGAAGATATTATAAAAATTTGAATAAAATATAAATTTCAATATATCATAAAAATTTGAATAAAATATATTGATATTAGTATCAAATTAACAATTTAAAACTTCTCATTTTTTGTGTAATTTTTTTAATTCATTTTTTTATTATAATTTAAGAACGAATTAAATTTTTATAATAATGTAATTTTTTTAAGTATTATATTAGAACTCAGTACAATCATTATCTGGATTATATTTTAGATTTTTTTATATTTAAAATGAGATGTTTATCCTGTATTTGTTTATGTTTATCTGTAGTTAGTTACACAATTTTAAACATATAGCTTTAATAAATTGTATTTATGCTTAATTTACTTGTAATCTTGAATTGTAAATAATATGCATTAATAAACGGTATTTTAATGCATAAAATGGTTTTTAAGAGTTTTTGTCAAATGCTTTATAATATAGTAAGATTTGAAGATACTTGCGCAATGCAGTGAAATACATTTCAATTTTAATGTTTTTTTATTATGTCAATGTTAAAATACGGTTTTATTTAATTTTGACAAAACAAAAATTTTAAATAAAATATAAATTACTGAATATCATAAAATTTTAAAAAAAATATATCGATATTAGTATCAAATTAGCAATTTAAAAGTTCAAGTTTTTAAAGTAATTTCTTTAATTTAACTTTTTATTATAATTTGATTTAAATTTAATAACGAAGTAATTTATTTTTGGTCTAATGTAATTTTTTTATAAAAATGATAATTAAGTATTCTGTTAGAACTTAATGATTATTCTAATTATATTTTTTTTAAATAAGATATTTATCTTCTATTTGATTATTTTTATCTGTAGTTAGTTACACGAATTTAAACATGAAGATTTGATTAGTTGTACTTAACCATAATTACTTGTATTCTTGAATTTGATGTAATAGACATTAATAAACAGTACTTCATGCACACAAAATGGGTTTTAATTTTTTTTATTAAATGTTTTATAATATAGTATTATTATAATTTAATTTAGGTTTAATAACGAAGCAACTTATTTTTGGTCTAATGTAATTATTTATAAAAATGATAATTAAGTATTCTGTTAGAATCTAATGATTATCCTAGTTATATTTTTGATTTTTTATATTTAAAATTAGTTATTTATCTTGTATTTGATTATGTATATATGTAGTTAGTTACACAAATTTAAACATGAAACTTAATAAGTTGTACTTACGCATAATTTATTTGTAATCTTGAATTTTAACTAATAAGCGGCATACCGAAAAAAAGGAAAGAAAACCCAAATATTCCATGCTATTGCACAGAAGGTCGTACGCCACTGGCAATCAAAACCAGCAACCTCTAAAGCAGCTATCGGAGCAGTAACAGCTTGAAATTCGTATGTACATCAATAAACAGTACTTCATAAAAAAAATTAGTTTTTAATAGTTTTTCTAAAATGTTTTTAATATAATATAGATATAGATTAATACGATTAGGATAAAAAATAGAAAAGTAAAAAGACTAATAAAAATATATCAAAAGTTCAAAATATCAAAATACAAAATACAAAATATAAAAAATATACGGTTAAAACAAAAATAATCAAAAACGTTAAAATGAAAATAAAATTGCATTGATTAGAAAGTATACGGGATGTGAGAAAAAAATAGGTTTGAATGGGATAAGATATCCATAGAATTTGTATTATTTTATTATAATTTTATAAAATATATAATTTAATTAAAATCTAAAAAAGTATAAACAAATTATTCGGGAGGAAACTGATCATTTTATCTATATATCCTAAAAAAATTGTTTCATCAAACACGAATTAATGGGTTTTTCTGTTTTGTTTTGTCATGTATTTTCCACCAACTATGTGTGGACAACAAGTATGCCTTATATTCAACTTAGTCATTAATTGTTTTCTCTATTAAAGCGGCGCTATATCGATATTCAATAGGGGCAACAGCAAAACAAATGATTGCTCGTCATACAGACAAAGAAGAGCGTGACACGTGTCCATTTAATATGAATAATGAAGGAAGATGAATTTCATACATTATTTAGTTTGAATAACACACATTCAAAATAAATAACACAACATTCAGAATGAATAACATATCATTCGGTCTGAATACATTCAGACTGAATGGGACACGTGTTCTACTTTGTCCTCACGTTCACAACCAAATTTACGTTCTCATTTGAACCCACCCGTGTACAAACTACGTCAATTCGTACAAACCGTACAAACCGCGTGTTTCATTGTTTTTTTGAATAATTTTTTTTCATGAAAATGTTTAATATGATGAATTTGTTTCATATAATTCTTTTCTTCATGAAATTATTTTTCTTTCTACATGAAAATGAATTGATTCACGAAATTCTCAATTTGATGAATCTCGTTTTCACATATTCTTGATTCACCAATCTTCATGTATTTTTGATGAAATTTTTTCATATATTATTGACTAATCAACCCTAATAATTAAGAAAAAGTGAAAAAAAAAAAAAATATTGGTTGCATGCGGTTTGTACGGTTTGTACGAATTGACGTGGTTTGTAATGGAAATCAACCATATATATATATATATATATATATATATAGAGAGAGAGAGAGAGAGAGAGAGGCGGGTTCATACGAGGACGGTACCAATTTACGAGAATACGAGGACAATTCTCGACCAATCATTTTGTACATGAAATTTTTTATGTACAAAATCACATATGATTTCATATAAAAAATCATATGTGATTTTGTAAGCATCAAAAAAGACACGCGCGACTTTTTTCGTGGGCAAGTCGCGGAAAAAGTCGCGACCAATCATATATGATTTTGTACGTGAATCATATGTGATTTTGTACATGAATCATATGTGGTTTTGTACATGAAAAAATTCATGTACAAAATGATTGGTTGAGGATCGTCCTCGCATTCTCGTAAATTTTTACCGTCCTCGCATGAACCTCTTTCTATATATATATATATACACACACACATCTTCAAATACAAACCAGTCAGAAGTTACAAATATACAAACTCGCACAAATCAATATAAAAAATATTTTTTTAATAATTTTTTTTTCATCAAATGCTATGATTTAAGATATTATTACACATGTTTGTTTCACCTTGTAAAAGTTTCACATGTATTTGTTTTCATAAATTGAAAGTTTCTCATATATTTTTTTATGAAAAAGTTTCATATGTATTTGTTTCATAATGTAAAAGTTTCACATTTATTTTTTGTGCAAGGTGAAATAAACATATGTGTAATAATATCTTAAGTTATAGCATTTGATGAAAAAAATCATGAAAAAAAAATATTTTTTTATATTAATTTGTACGAGTTTGTATAGTTTGTAACCTTTGATTGGTTTGTATTTGAAGATGCCTATCAATATCTATAGAGCGGGTTGATACGAGAATGATACTTATTTAAGAAAAATAAGAGAACAATACAAAATCATATATGATTTTGCACTAACGAGTGAACGAATTTTGGGGCCACTTAAGTGGCATGGAAAAGTCGCCCGAACTTTTGGGTGATTTAGTACAAAATCTTATATGATTTTGTAAATAAACGATCATTCTCGCATTCTCGCGAATAGGTTTCATTCTCGTTTTTACCTCACTCTCTCTCTCTCTCTCTCTCTCTATATATATATATATATATATAGGGACGTGTTCAAGTTAGAACTCAAATTTGGTTGTAAACATGAGTAAAAAGGAGAGGGTGACACATGTCATATTTAGACTAAATAATGAGTGAAAATATTCAGACTAAATAAGACTACATTCAGACTGAATAATGTATGAACTTCACATTCGTTATTCACTCTTAATGCCATTCATTATTCAGACTGAATGAGACATGTGTCGCGCCCTCATTTGTCATCATATTCGCAACCAAATTTGAGTTCGCATTTGAACTTTCCTCTTTTCTCTCTCTCTCTCTCTCTATACATATATATAGGTGTCTTCTTTTGTGTATCAATTTTATCTCGTGAACTATGGAAATCAATCTTAACCGTCCATCTAATTTAACAAATATCTGATTTAATAAATACATCGATTGTTTTATAATATAAAGCGTTAATCATAATTAATAAATTCTAATCATATTTTTAAACATTCAAATAATAATAAATGAACATTCATCATTTCCATAAATATATTAATTATTTAGTTTACATTGTTCACAAGATAAGATTGATTTATAAAAAGAAAACAGCTATATATAAATGTGTATAGATATATATAACCAAAGGTTATTTTGAGAAATGGTAATATTTGAGAAGTAAAGAAGTGATTCTAACTCTTCATACGGTCAAGATCGGATTTGAATGGTCAACAATTACGATTTTGACTGGTCAAAAATTGCTGCTATGAAAAATAGGATGGTTTTGTAACTTTTACAAATAGGCGGCTAACGTGTTCATATATCATTCTATGTAATTCACTTATGAACTAAATGTTCATATATGAACTCGTATAATAAATATATAAACTATTTTAACTGATTCAAATATGAACAACTTAACTATTTCATATATGAACCCTTTGTGATTCACATATAAACTAATTAATTGACTTACATATTAACTCGTGTGATTCACATAGAACTATTTAACTGATTCATATATGAACCTATGGGTTCATATATGAATCAGTTAAATAATTTACTTGTGTACTAATTAACGGGTTCGCATATGAATATATAGTTCATATGTGAATCACATGGGTTCACATATGAACCCGTTTGCTGCCGATTTTTAAAAGTTATTAAACTATCCCTTTATCTTTTGCATATCCATGCAAAGAATTATCCGGTGCTTCATGGTCAAAGTCGTAAATGTGGACCTGTAATGCTATGATCACTTCTTTACTTCTTAATATTTACCACTTCTCAAATGAACCTTTACATGTAGATATATAGGGGAAGGTTCAAACGAAAGCGCTAACTATTTACGAGAATACGAGAAATGTCGTTCATGTACAAAATCATACATGATCCGGACGACTTAAGGCGCATGGGAAAGTCGCCCGCTCCAGTTAGTGCAAAATCACATATGACTTGGTACATGAAAAACTTTCTCGTATAAAATCACATATGATTTTGTATATGAAAAAACTTATATATCATACATACATAAAAGCAGGATCAAACGAGAACGATATCTATTTAAAAGTTAACATTCTTGTTTGAAACTTATATATATATATATGTATATATATAGGGGGCTCTTCAAGAGAGATCTAGGTTAATCTTGATAACCATGACATCCAATCTAAACCAAACATTATTAATAATCAATGACTATTGCTAAAAATATTAATTATGGTAATTATATTTATAAATAATATTTAAGGGTAAATAAGTCTTTTTAGAAATCTCTCTCCTCTCTCCTCCCTCTTCCCAAACTTATTCCATAAACAATGGTGATCATATTTATTATGATAATCAAAAACTTTTGTGATACCTATTATGATAATCAAGAATATGTACCATACACATTGATATGAATATGTACCATGCACATTCGAAAACCCTATTATGATACCTATTATGATAATCAAAAACCTATTATGATACCTATTATAATAATCAAAAACCCACTCCCTTCATACGAATATGTACCATACACATTTATAAAAGGTAACACATATCTTCAAATATTTTGTAACTCTGGTGGTACCTTTTAAGATGAATAAAAGATACCACACACATACCTTCATAAAAGGTATCACACATTCAAAATATCGGATCAAAAAATATATCATACGAATATGTACCATACACATTCATAAAAGGTACCACATATCTTCAAATATTTTGAATTCGGACTATGAAGGGAACCGATTGAATGAATAGTTTTCCGATTTGTTTTGATATTATTCGGTTAGATAATTTAGGAAATATATCTTTTTCATCTTTACCTGATTTGTAACAGAAAAATTAATATTAATATTATTAATTATTAAATTTGTTAATTTACCAAATTATCCTTTTTATTTATGGTTAGGAGCGGATCTCATGGTTATCAACCTTTATAAGGTTCTCATTTGATTATGCTCCTATATATATACATAGATGCAAGATCAAACTAGAATGGTATCTATTTAAAAGAACATGAGAACGGGCAAGTCATATGTGATTTTACGCTAACATCACATACAAAATAATATGTGATTCAGCTGACCTTTACCCCGCGGCCTGAAGACCACAAGTTGCATGCATACGTTTTTTGACCGTTAATGGAAAATCATATGTGATTTTGCACGTGATTTGCATGTTATCGTGTTCATTTAAATATATACCATTCTCGTTTAATCCTCTCTCTCTCTCTCTCTATATATATATATATATATATAGAAAGAGGATCATGCGAGAAGTTAAACTTTTTACAAGAAGGCAAGAAGTCTCAATATCGTATATGATCACACTCTTGTAGGTGTGTTTAATCATATATGATTAGCATCTATGTGACATCAATGTAACACATGTAAAATCGTATATGATTAAACACACCTACAAGAGTGTGATCATATATGATATTGAGATTTCTCGTCTTCTTGCAAAATATTTAGATTCTCGTTTAAATCTGCTCCTATATATATATAATCACATGAGAAGTCGGTCAACTTATAAGAATATGAAAATGCATATTAGTGGGTGAAAATCGCCCGGTAATTATTCATGAAATTATTTAAAAAAAACCCACCGATAATTTAGTTAATGAATAGCGAATTACACGTGACCATTTGGTCCATTTCTATTATTGATTTTAATTAACGATTTAATTAAATGTTGATTAGTCTCTTTTTATTAAAATCTAAAAACGTTAGTGACAGAATTACTAGTGAACTGTCAAGGATGATCAAGGTGCCTGCAAGATTTTTCTCGACATCATTATCCCCAGAAATCCGTCACTGACGGCTATTACCGACGGATTTAGATGTTTTGTAGTACAACTAAGGGTGTCCATGGTGTGGTACAATGCAGTTTAGAGCCAAACCTGCAAATGGAACCACAAATACTATTTGAACATTTTTTTCAAACTACAAACCATGCCGTACATTACTCAGACCGTAAAATATCGCACCACAAAATGTATGAGGTTTATGTGATTTCTATCTAAAACTAATGCGTGGAAAATAACAAAACTAAGTTTCATACTCCATAATCCGTACACAACATTAATACAAAGTAGAAATATACAAATAATTAAGTCGAAATTCAAAAGAAGTTCTAATCAAATTTTTAAAAATAAATCTTAAACAAACAAAAACAACTCTGAAACAAACAATTAAGCTCCATATTCAACTTTCATCAAACTCTTGAATTTCAACAATCTAGGCTTCTCTAGTTCTCTATGTCTAGGTTCAAGTAAAGTCAAAAACGTACAAGAAGACACCTATACAAAAATTTGGACTTACGTTTTAAATGTGCGACCAGGAAAGACAACTACTTAGGCTAATACAATAGTAATTTACTAAGCAAAGTTATAATAATTATCTTTTTAATAATAAAATATTATATAAGAGAAAGGTTCAAACGAGAATACTGACTAAATAAAAGAAAACAAAAACGATCAAATCACGTGTAAAATCACATTTTATTTATACTAACAATTAAAGCAATGGTGTGTGAGCGACGTGGCCTGCGACCTCGGGTCACAGCCAAAGTCGCGTGAATCACATGTGATTTTAGTGTAAAATCACATGTAATTTGATCGTTTTTAATTTTTTTAGTTAGTTATTATTCTCATATGAGCTTAACTCTATTATATAACTATATATATGTATATATAATAATAATTAATGAAAATAGTCTGCAGTGCGGTACGATCTGAACTGTGGTTTGGGTAGTTAAAGACCACAAACCAAACTGCGTAATGCAGTATAAGATAATACAAACCGCAAGTCGTGCCACGAAGGTCTCAAGTTGCACGGTTTGTTGTGGAATGGGTTAGTTATAGGATAAAATGAATACCTCTAAGTATACCTCACACACCTTGAAAAATCATTGACTTTTCATTTGATTTTGAAAATTGGGTACACATGTCATTTTACAATAGACTTTATCCCTAACTGTGATTAAATCCCAAATAAACAGGAATTTAGTTTTAAAATCAAATTCAACTTAGCACAACGGATAGATATGGTGTAACAATCATAAACTCAAAGTAAAGGTAAATCACGATATTGCTCTAAAATAGCAAATACATAGGTCCGAAAGTTAATATAATCTCAAGAGTTTGGAGCAGAATAAAGTAGCTACTGAGATTATTACAATACTTAAATGTCAACTAGGCAACTAACTATCTATAAGTAGCGCCCTCACTTCAGTTCTCTAATCTCACATCTTCCCTTAGCCCTTGCTAGAGCTCTAGACCACATATGTCCGTGAAAATGTTTTCAGTTTTATAAAAGCGAAGGTTAGACCAAAGGCCTAGTGAATTTCCTCAAACACATATAAAGTATGCATGATAATTGTAAGATTTGAAAGAGGTTAGTCATGCACAAAAACTCATGCACACTACATTAAAACAAATACAAGTTGCAACAGTATGACATGCTATAGTCACTTACACTTGTAACATATTATTTGGACTCACACTTGCCCTATGGTTAAGGACATATGAAATGAATTCATATCCTTTAGTTGGGTACACACTTCCAATCAATTGGTAATTTGCAAATAAATGCATAAAGTAGTAACACCACACCTTTACATTTCAATAAACACTCATTTATTTGATAAAACACATAAAGGGAACTCACCTGAATCTCAAGCTTAGAATGCTCGTCTTAGACTTAGATCACACCAACTGAACGCCTGAATTAGATCAATTAAACTACAAATTAATGACACAAATATACACTTGATTACCCTACAAGTAAACCCCAACGTCTACGACTTCACTTAATATCCCCAATTGTCCTTTAGACAAAAGTTGAAAAATGGCAAAACAATAAGTCACGCGGTTTGCCGCGCGGCTTAGGCCGTGGGAAAAGTCACGGGACTCACTGAGTTCCTGCACTTTCCTAGTCGAACTCCAACACCCCAAAATCCTCATTATGATGATTTCCAACTCACCAACACAATGGGGATTGCCCCAAACTCACACAAATCGATCCCTTATCACCAAACATCTAATTTAATCATTAAATTCAATGATTACCACACACATGGATGAACATGGGTCATCCATGGAGGTTTATGATTTACTTATTCCCCAAATGAGGATGTGATACACACAATACATGGAGGAAACCTCAATATTTACCCAAGAAAAACTACAAACACTGGTTAAAGAACTCCATCCAATCATTCAACAACTTAAACCACAAAACCCTAAACTTTTATTCACCCAAAAGCTTCAACCAAGAAAAAGAAGATGATGATTATACCTCAATTGATGATTGCTCATTTGTTCTCCTTAGATTTTTCTCCTCTTCTCTTCTCTTCTCTTCAAATCGCACCACACACACACACACGCACACTCAAATCACCCGATATTCCACAAATGAGGAGGGTTTTCAACCTTATTGCTCCCAAGTTACAGTTTCAATCCCTGAGAATTGGAAATTAAGACCCATCTATACCTTACAACATAAAAATAAACTTAACTCGATTTTGGGTCATTACATATGGTTTTGCTGGAAAACAACAAGCAAACTCACCTGAAGTCCCAGCCTCTTAGCACACCTTCGTTCTATGGATTCACCAACCGAATACCTGAACTAAGGTTACCAAATAATGAGTTCACAACCCCAAAGTAACCCCAAAAGACTCACTTGCAAACTCCTCAAAAAGGGACCCAAGCTACAGCCCCTAACTAGACTTAAACCAAAACTAAAAAAAACAACCGAGAAAACGGGGCTTATGCAACCTCTACCCGTAATAGGGTCTCTTTACCCACTATTTCACCTGTAGAAATCCATTTTGTGAAGAAAATCCCAAAACCAACACCCAAACTAATTTGATTCAAGATTAAGGTTCAAAGCTCATATCAAACACTTATATATCACTCCCAAACATCAATAAACCCAATCTAACCATGGAATATGTGGATTAAAATCTACATGTGATAATTATAATTTCATCTATGGGGTTTTTGGTTGAACCCTCACCTCAAACACCATAGAAGATGACTCAAACATGAAGTATTCAAAAATAACTAATACCATCATGCTAGATCTTACTGATCCATGATTTCCATCCAACATTTCACCAAATAAACCCCAAATATAAATCCCTACAATCCCAAAGATACCAATAGATAAGAAGAAACATGAAGAAGATGATGTTCATACCTGAGATGGAGTTTTCTACTTCATTTCTTCCAATTCCTTCCTTGACCTTGCTCTTATCTTCTCTCGTTCTCAAATTCGCACCTCCAAATACACACACATTTTTTATCTGATTTATCCCAAATGAAGGATGAAAATGAAGACCCAACTCCTTTTATTGTCAAACTATCCCTTGTGATTCTTCCCAAATGACGGATGAATATGAAAATGACGCTTCATATGATGCTTCATATGCCGCAGCTTGTGATACTTACACGTTAAATAATAGTATACACCAATTCAATCCAAGCCTAATGTTTTTCCATGATCCACTAAAATCCATGGCACATGTGCTCATACCCTCATGTGATACAATTGGTCTTATGCTCCGCCGACTGCGTGAGTGTAATACGAAGAGCCCCATTTAACATGAGATTCCACCGCTTGTTGTAATTTCTTCCAACAACCAAAGATATACCCTTTATCTTACTTCGATATCAATGTCATGATTCATATTTTCCAACAATCAATATATCAAATATATCTAATTGTAGAAATGGACAAATTTAGAAATCCGGTACGTAATACTCAATTTATAAAGAGACCCACTAGAGGTCTAAGAAACTTTGGCACGAAGTTCCTCATAATATGGTTTTGTCTCCACATAGCAGTTCCCAACGATAGGTTGGTATTGCGCCACCTTTACTTGTAACCAGGACAAGCACTACCTGACATAGAGTTATGCTTTCGTAGTACCCGAACACCAAATAACATTGGTGAAGCTCTCTTACGCTTATCAACGCTCGAGGGAATAATCCGACGACATGTATGTACACCCCAATCGCCTTTCCCGCCGAACTTGGGAATCACTCAATTACTATCTAGACATCAAATCAAGCATAATTTCCTCCGTGGTTGAAATATCTTCAATAATTATTGAACATACTCTACACTCAAATATATATATATATATATATATATATATTAAGTATAATTCGATTTCACCCTTTGACGACTACATAACCCAAATACCTAATCTCTCCCTTCACAACCCACCTTTGAATGAAGCTAGTAATCACACTGTAAATAGTGCGATTCAAAATTTTGCAAACAGAACGATCTAAAATTTGCACAAGAATGGTTCAACACTCTATTCAACATTTTGACCCCTTTGAGTTCTTATACAACACATCTCCGTAATTTTCGCCAGTAGTTGAACAACTTTAAATTTCTTTGAGAACTCTGTGTTATCAAAGCATTCACGTAAGTCCCATAACCACACCTTCGAAGTTCTATCCGTTTCCAAATCAGAATTTGGCTTAGTGTATAACACGCAACCTTGGTATGCTAAAACATTTAATGTGCAACTTCTTCCCCACTTAAAATTTTCTTTTCATAAAGCAAAAAATCTTACCCGAATTCATTAAATATTCATAATTCTCATCACATTATCAATGAGATGATGCTCATCCTATTCACTTCCAAAATAACGACTCAAACAGAATCCATATAACTTAGTCGTACACAATTGCTTGATCCCAACAACTCATTTCAAGGGATTAATTTTGGTCAACATCGACACTCATAGACTACAATCTCATAAGGTTTCATTCCCTCTCGAGTACCTTTACACAATAACCAACAAGCTGCAGTCATGCACACTTGTGGCTATACACACTAGTTACACACTTGCCAGTCCATTGAGCTATGCAAACTGAAGAGAAACCATATACTTCCACTTATCCCACGCCTTAACACCAAGACAACTAACAACCTACGTTAGACCATTGCTAACAATCAAAAACAAGTTCAACTAATTCAAGGAGAAAATCACTCTCTTATGTGGGTCATCAGAGTCCCACGTGCACCCACTTCCGCCTTGATAGTCACTCTATTCCCATACTGTTGGAACCCAGATCCCATTTATACTCAAACGATGTTGATTATGAACAAAATAAATAGTAAGCGGAAGAAAATATAATCAACAATCAAACTAGAATATGTAAACTGTAATGGAAGAACGTATCAATATGAATCAATGATAATCTGTATTTCACTCAGAATGCCAATGATTACAATACAGGAAATACAAGATGATCTCTCAGGTTCTCTCCAAAACAATCGACTCTTAATACGGTGATGGCTCTCTCTATTTATACGATTACAAACGAGAAAGTCAATCAACTAGCCTATCACGTATTGACACATAAGTAAGTTTCCTAACGGAATTAGTTATGCATGAGAAGCATGACTTGCCAGGTCAGTTAAGCACGCGCGTAGTCCCTTGAGCAATATCCAGAAGATGTTCAACTTTTGGATCATCTCTGTAGCTTCTGAACTAAACTGACGTGGCTGTCTTTTGGAGAAACTTGCTTCTGGAGAGATATACTTTGTTCTTATAGAAAGAAGTTCTGATTCATACTTTTACAAGACAAAATAAGTTATAACAATCTCCCCCAAGTATGAATACAGAACAAATAGCTATTTATAAAAAAAGAAAAAAGTTGAAATTTTTTCATTACATTATAAAAAAATTACTGAAGGAAAAGTAAATGTAATAACTAGAATGGGGCTTCTGGATGCCCACTAATAACTCTAAGAAATTGTCTAGTAATCTCTCTTAGCTTGAATACCCCTTCGATATACATCTCCATATCAAAAGCTGCTCTTCTAATGGCTATGTTTACATCATCCTTCTTCGCGGCAATCAGTCCTTTGATTAGATTCAACATATCTTCAGAGTATTTAAATGCTTCTGTTATCCTTTTGCCAAGAGGTTTTCTGAAGACAACTCCTCGTTCATGTTCAAGTTCAAGTTCAAGTATAAGGTCACCAGCCTTCTTGGTTTCAATGCCCTCCAACCCTTCATTTGGCACCGTAATAGATAGGCGTTCCACATGTCTTTCGAAGCCAATATGAAAGTCTACTTTGGCTCCGTAGTCAGCAAAAGCCTCCATACAACTTAGAATTCTTAGATAAGCAGTGTTGTCATCAGCGTTGTTGTTTCTTCTTCGCTTCATGTATCTTCCAAGAGGTAATAGATCAGAAGGGTTTAGGGACAACAAATCATTGTCACAGAAGGTATAAGTTTGCCCATTTTCTCTTTCAATCTTGTATGCTATGTACATGATATCAGAATTTTCAAAATACTTTGTACTTAACCCGCTAATTCTTCTTATAGGAGATGAGGCAAACACATTTCTTCTAGGTTGTTTGAATCTTGCAAATCTCTCCTTAGTTTGCTCATTTGCACCTACAACAAAATCATGTGTCACCAAGATTACCTTTTCCTCTTTCTGCATATAGACTGAAGTGTATCTCTCTGCTTCCAGAAATTTGAGCACTGGCCACTCGTTCACGTTGTTCAGGTTCCATAACACTTCATATCCTATCAGCCTTGTTTGTGTTGGTTTGTTTAGTAATGGTTTGATCATCAGACTGATCACCATTGGAGCTTTCATCTTTTGATTAGCAGAAGTTTGAACGTCTTGATTTTCAGAGGTTGGAGCTTCTGGTATGCTTGCTTCAGGAACTAGAGTGGTTTCTGGAATTGCAGAGGTTGGGTTTTCTGAAGTATTTACCTTCGGAACATGTATGGTAGGTCTTTAAACAACAGGGGTAGATGTGGATGCCTGACCATGAGCTCTTGGTCGTGTTGTTGTATTTCTTGGTATTCTAGGATTGGAGGAATTGGTTGTCTTTTGGTTCGTTCAACATCTAGAATAAAGTTTGCAACTTTTGGATCTGAAGGTAAAGGATGCATTGCTAGTGGAGTTGCAGATATTGGAGCAGAAAGATTCTCTTGAGCAGAAGGTTGTTACTCTGGTTGAGATGAAGGTTCAGCTTTTTCAAAAGAAGATCCCACCTTCTGTATTTCTCCCCCTTCTGAGGATCAGAAGCATCTAGATCCTGGTCCTCAGATCTTTTTCTTTTGAGCTCGGCTTTCTTACAAGCTCTGGCCTCTTTTGCTTGTTTTCTCGAAGTGTGGTACTCAGAAATGGATTGAACAGTAGTCTTAATCACATTTACAAAGGCATCCAAGGCAGAGACCTTTTGGGTAAGCTCAGATGCTGATGCTGAGTTGATCTTTGAGAAAAATTTGGCATTCACATCATTAAATTTATCAAGCATGGCCTTCTGAAAAACTGTCAAGTCAGCTTTAGATACCAGACCAGAGGTTGTAGAGCTTTCTGGAGGGACAACTGTATCAAACAACTTCTTCATATCTGCAACAAAAGCGTGGAATTCTTCTGAAGTAATATTTGATGTAGTTGTTGAAGGAGTTGGAATTTCAGAAGGAAGCTTGGAGATAGCTTTTGTGTTAGCTTTAAGATCACTTTCTAACTTCTGGAATTGTTTGATTGCCAAATCTGTTTGAGCATCATGTGCAGATACAAAAAAATTTTGAAACTGGCAAGTTTCTTTGTATGCTCTGACTGCGTGGCTTGGATATTGCATAAGGAAAAATTGACATGGGTGAGCTCGGCCTGCAGATTAGATTTAGAAGCCTAGATAGAGAGTTTTAGATCATCCATGGATCCTTTCATTTGTTTGACAAATGCTTAGAATGCAGCATTTGTAACAAATTCAGGAAGAGAGGGGGGGGGGATCGCTGTATCCACAACACATGTGGTCGCTTGACTCTCTCGTCCAGAGAGGCCCTCATTTGCACCTATTTTTGTTTTGAGTGTAGAGGGACTTCCATCCTGACACCGAGGGCTCCTAGGAGCTTCCTTATCGGATGTTCTGATCTTATTGACTTGGTCTCCAATGTTAGAGATTGGAGAGTCATTGTAGATGTGGGTACCTCGATGCATTTCAAGTTATTGGAGAGTCAATGTAGATGTAGGTACCTCGATGCATTTCAAGTACAGAGGTCCTTTATGTGTCCTGTTGCCATAACCCCTCTGACGGGATTCCATTGGCATTTGGATTGGGAGTTTCCATGGACGTGGCAACCTCCATCCAATCTACTTCATTGGTCACAGAGACATCAATGTTATGTATGGATGGTGGCGAGTTTTGGGGCAACTGAACTCTTATCTCATAGTCTTCTTCCTGTTGAGAGGAAGAAGATGAACTGGTTTCCCCGGTTGTGCTTGATTCAGAAGCATTTAAGATGTTTTCTGATCGGTTGGTTTCTGGGTTTGGGTTCGGGCTGAGCATACGTCATGTTTCAATAGGTCCTGATGCTTGAACATCAATCCTAGGAGATGTGGTTACTCGGGTTGGACTCAGTTGGATTCCCACATTTGTGTCCATTTGGACATCTTCTGTACTCTCTCTTAATAAATGCTCGACATGGTTAGAATCACTCTCGGTATCACTTTGATTATTTTCAATCTCATGCTCACTCGACTTCTCACTATCTTCTCTGGATTTTAGATACTCTGGGTAGGTGATCTCAGTTTTGAGATCACCAGAGAGTCTCTAGAGTTTTGGAGGATATAAGAGGTGAGAGGAATAAGGTTAAGCATGTACCTTGAGACTTCTCGATTTTTCTGATAGTCGTCCTTGTGAATTGTTGGGCGATGAGTTTTCATGACATGGATCTTGCAGAAAGGTTGAACGCATGGAATTTTCCACTTTGTGATTGCTCCTTGAAAAAATAGGGCTACAAATCGTGGAAACATCAAGGCAGGGAGAGTTTTTCCCTTTTGTTTAAGCAGACTCTTGTGGTGAACAACACTATAGATTTCACCTAAATAAGAGATCAACAAAATCCAGAGGTCGATTGAAGAACATTCCGTACATTATTGCGAGAATGGTGATGCTTGCTTGGTCCATAGAGCCGATTTTACAGGTAAGGTTTTTGTTCAAAATGAAAACAAGAACATTCCACATAGGGGGTAAGAATTGTCTCTTAAACTCAGAGACCCTGATTATATCTTGGTTGTACCCTAGAAACTTCAAGAAATCAACCAGAACATCGGATGTTGGATTTGGCTCGAGTGAATCAATGTGCAGGGTTTGCAGGTCAAGGATTGGAAGATTCTTTCAATCTTTTGTCTTGTTATATGCACTTCTACAACATGCTCGGTGGAGTTTGGGAGATCGAAGCTTCCATAAAGGGTAAAGTCGTTCTTGATGTATAGTGATTGCCAGACCTCTTGAACAAATTGCTCAGGAACATTTGGGTTTGAAATGGTTAGGGCTTCATTTAGAATATGGTTTTGGAGGAACTCGGTCATGATTCTGTAGTCCTCACTGTATGTGGAGGGGTTGAGCAGTTGCGGAATTCACTATTTGATCTTGTTCGTGCATATTTGAAAGGTTTTCGTTTGAAGCAGCCATTTGAACAATTCGGGTTTTTGGAAGTTGCAGGTTTGATGCAATAGAAGTTCTTTGAGCACAAGAAATTCAGAGAGCAGGGATGGTGAAAAGTGAAAATGGTTTGGTAAATCGAGTTTAAATAATCGGAGTGAAAATTGTACTCGAGTGGTAAATGGAATGAATCGATGTTGATGACATGGGCTATTAAATGATTCAGCATGCGGTCTATAGGGTTTTGACGCGTGTCTGACGGTTCAATACTTGATCGTTTAAGATATGGACACGTGGCAATGTGTCAGAAAAGGAAACGTTTCAGGAGCTAGGCGTGTATATTAGCTGTCACCATCGACCTTTCATTCTTGAAGCTTTGTAAGAGCAATCCAGAAGAGATTTGAAAACCAATCTATATGGTCTTATGGGCCATATGTTTTGCGAAGAACATATATATCAGAAGAATGAATAAGTAAGAAAAAATCTTCTATATAACCTTGACGGCAAGAGTTATTCAGAAATTGTTATTACTTATGTTCATAGGAGATATGTTTTGGCAGAAAGTTTCATAGACATACCAGAGGCTTCTGTATAACCTTGGAGACAAGAGTTAGTACATAAGTTCTGGATGATTATGATACTTTTTGGAAAATTTTCTGAAGTGGTACTTCAGATGTAATTTGTTCCAGAAGATTGTAGAACACAAGAAAACATTTAAATCAATTAATTGGTCAAGTGAAAACGTTTTGGGACCAATAGAAAGTTTCTACAAATTTGAATGACTTTTCAGAGAAAATTATAGACATGTTAGAAGCTTTTTTATAACCTTGGCGGCAAGAGTTAGTACAGAAGGGAGTGACATGTATAATTTTCAGAGTAAGATTCATTCAGCAGGTTACCAAGTCAACACAAAGGCTTCTGTATAACTTCAAACCCATTAATTAGTACAGAAGTTACAGATGGCATTTGAACTTGCAAAATTTGTAACCCAGAAAGATCGATAGACATACCAGAGACTTCTGGTTAACCTTGACGGCAAGAGTTAGGCCAGAGGTTCTAGATGTTTATCTTTTCGAAAAATTCTTTGTACACGAACATCAATTTCTCCCCTTTGAAGTATGCATTAATGTTTGCTCCCCCTTGACTAGTGCATTATAATCTACTACCCCTTAAACTGTGCTTGGATTAAAATTCGTAAGAGCAATAGACAGAGTTTAAGGTGCAGAGACTCTTCTAGTGTAGTCAGAAGCTTCTGGTATGCTTGATGTACAAAAATGAGTATAGAATATGAAAAGGAACGAGAATTGTAAAGACAAGCTTAGAGAGGCGTTACAAAAAACCTATTAAAAATAGATTCTGATTTCTTGTTACATATTAAGCATGCCCAACTTGCTGATTAGAAAATTAAATTTGGTTTCATCTAAGGCTTTTGTGAAAATATCAGCAAGTTGGTAATCAGTGGGGACAAAGTACATTTCAATTGTATCTTTTTTCCACATGATCCTATATACAATGATACTTGACATTAATGTGCTTGGTTTTAGAGTGCTGAACTAGATTTTTTATGATTGCTATTACACTTTCTGAATCACATAGGATGGAAATTTTGTCGTATACAAGGCCATAATCTCTTAGTTGGGTTTTCATCCAGATTACTTGTGAACCACAACTGCAGCAGCAAGATATTCTGCTTCTGCTGTGGAAGTGGACATACAGTTTTGCTTTTGGATGTCCAACTAATTAGCCTGTTGCCTAGAAGTTGACAGCTTCCAAAAGTGCTTTTCCTGTCTAACTTACATCCTGCATGATCTGAGTCAGTATAGGCAATTAAATGCTTTGGATGCTAGAGACTCAATGAAGATGTTCCCTTTAGGTAACTAAAGATTCTTTTTACAGCAACCAAATGTGATTCTTTGGGATTGGCTTGATATCTGGCACAGAGACATGTAGCAAACATTTTATCTGGTCTGCATGCAATTAAATACATAAGTGATCCAATCATACCTCTATAATGCTTGACCTCTACTTGTTTCCCAGAGGGATTAGAGTCAAGTTTCATATTTGGTGAGATCGGAGTTTTCATAGTTGTGGAGTTGTGAAGTTTATATTTATTTAGAATGTCAGAGTACTTGGCGTGATTTATAAAAATGCAGTTGTAGTCTGTTTGACTTGAAGCCCTAGGAAGAAGTTTAGTTCTCCTATCATGCTCATTTCAAATTCACTTTCCATTAATGTTGAAAACAATTCAACTTCTGTTTGGTCAGTAGAACCAAATATAATGTCATCCACATATATTTGGACCAGAGTTAACTCACCTTTGCAATGTTTGATGAACAAAGTGGTATCGGTTTTACCTTTCTCATATCCACTATCAATCAGAAATTTTGATAGACGTTCATACAAGGCTCGAGGAGCTTGTTTTAATCCATAGAGAGCTTTGTCTAAGAGATAGACATAGTCTAGATGACTTGCACTTTCAAAACCAGGGGGTTGCTGGACAGAAACTTCTTCTTTTAGTTTTCCATTCAGAAAAGCACATTTGACATCCATTTGATAAATTTTGAAATCCTTGTATGCAAAGAAATCTAGAAACAATCGAATTGCTTCAAGCCTTGCTACTGGAGCAAAGGTTTCATCATAATCAATGCCTTCTTCTTGACAATATCCTTTTGCAACAAGTCTGACTATGTTTCTAACATCAACTACATCTTCATCCTTCTTGTTTCTGAAGACCCACATTGTACCAATTGCAGTCTTATCTTTTGGTAATGGTACAAGCTTCCATACCTTATTTCTGTCAAATTGCAGAAGTTCCTCCTGCATTGCACCAATCTAACTATGATCTTTCAGAGCTTCATAAAGTTTCTTTGGTTCGACCATGCTCAAAAAGTTGACAAAGAAGGCTTCATTTGCAGTGACAGATCTGGTTTTAACACCATCAGAAGGATCACCAATGATTTGGGCAGAAGAATGATCTTTCGTCCATCTTTTCTTTCGAATTTGGGAGACAGGAGGGGATATGATTTCTGTTTCATGTGTTGGAATAGCTTCTGGTACAGAGTTCTAAGTTGGAGAAGAGCCTAGTTTCTCCCCCTCAAATGAAGGCACATAAGAAAGAGGATCAAGAACAAAGCTCTCTACATCAGGATGAAATCGAGTGTCCTCTAGGCGCTCATTTAAAGTAGAGGGTATTGAAATGGACATGCTACTTGGTGGCTCCTATTAGAAGCTGAGTGTGAAACAGAGGGACCAGAGATGGTTGATTCAGAAGGGCGTGGTTCCTCTGTTTGTCTTATTTGGATACTTCTGGCTATTTCTACAGAAGGGATCTCTTCTACAAGAAGCTTCTGGTATGCTTGATGTACAAAAATGAGTACAAAATATGAAAAGGAACGAGAATTGTAAAAGACATGCTTAGAGAGGTGTTACAGAAAACCTATTAAAAATAGATTATGATTTCTTGTTACATATTAAGCATGGCCAACTTACTGATTAGAAAATTAAATCTGTATTCATCTAAGGCTTTTGTGAAAATCTCAGCAAGTTGGTAATCAGTGGGGACAAAGTACATTTCAATTGTACCTTTTTCCACATGATCCTTTATAAAATGATACATGACATCAATGTGCTTGGTTTTAGAGTGTTGAACTGGCTTTTCTGTGATTGCTATTGCACTTTCTGAATCACACAGGATGGGAATTTTGTCGTACACAAGGCCATAATCTCTTAGTTAGATTTTCATCTAGATTACTTGTGAACAACAACTCTGTTGACATTTCCATCTTGTAAGTGCCATAACCTTTTATTTGACCCTTTCCATTATCTCCAAACATTACTCCTCCACCAGATTTGTCTTTGAACATGGAGAGTAAGTTTCTGGTTCCAGTCACGTGCCTGGAGCATCCAGAGTCAAGATACCAGATGTGCACACGTTGTTTCTGCAATATAGAATTAGAGAGATTAGGTACCCATTTCATAATGGGTCCTTTGTAGTTAGGCTTGTAATCATATTTTTCTTTTAGCTTTTGTGGATTTGCTGGTTTTCCAGAGGCTTCTGGTTTACCTGTTTAGTTTGAGGTTTCTCTTTCTTCTGACTTTTAAAGTTTGTATGTTTCTTGAAGTCAGAAGAGAAACAATATGGATTTGAGAAGAACTGTTTTAGTTTAAGTAAAAGAGAGAAGCATTCAGAGTTCTGAGGCATAAAAGATTGCATTGAATTTTAATTTCTTGAATGATAGTTACAAGAATTTTTATTTCTAGCTATTCTAGCATTAGTTGTTCGAATGAACTTCTTATCTAGGCTAGAATTATTCTCTGGAACATGTGAGTTCTTCTCTGAAGGCTGCTTCTTGGCTATCCACTTCTTTTGATCTTGTGGAAATCTCACTGAAACAGAAGGACGTATATTTTCATTAAACTCCCATTTTGCATTTTGTACACGTGTGAACTTATGTGCTTCTGAGGTTGTGGCTTCTGAGGCTGTTGAACAGTTTTCTGTTTTAGCTTGATTTTTGCCTCCTTTTGAAGATCAAGACAAGACTTAGCTTGAATGCACATATCTTGGAAATCTGGTTGAAAGGGAAACTCTTTTCTCTGTTCCTATGGAGGAATTGAGTTTAGAGGTATACTATAAGGAAGTCTTTTGACTTTTGGTCCAGCAGCCTTTACTTCTAGTATGTCATTATGTGTCTCTTCTTCTGTGTGTATGGGAACAGAAGAAGCATTTTTCATGCAATTTACATTTTTGATAGGGACGTAACTAGAAGGCATACGATTTTTAAACTTAGTGAGTAATTTGTCTGACATGTCAAAGAAATCATCATAATTTTGATCATCGTTTTCCCAGGGATAAACATCAAACTCATCATTATATTTTTCTTGACAAAGATTTAAATCAATAAACGAACAGGGAGTGATCTCTGGATTGTTTTCAAAAGACAAAGATTTTTCTTGTTTTTGAAGATGTTAGGTCTGAAAATATTGTATCCGAGATGACAACTATTGAAGAGATGAAGGACCAAAAGCGTAAAGTCAAAAAAGTCATAAATATGGAAATGTTTAACAATTAGAGTTAGGGTTGATTAGAATTGTGTTAAATAAGCAAAGAATAATTATCTTGTAATTATGGCAATTATATAATGCCTCAAACTCTTATAGTTTCCTTATCTCATTATAACTCTTAGCAATATAAATAGAGGGTTAGGGCTAGCATTAAAAGTAGATCATTAATTCATATCATTAGAGAAAGAGCTTATTGAGAGATTTCTTTCTAATCGATATATTATACAAATGAGATATACAACGTCCGTTATTCTTATTCAACGTGTTCTTCATATATTAGTGTGTTTATTACATCGTTAACTCGTCTTCTAGTGTCAAATCAAACAGTTATTCTTAAAAAAAAATATTCAAATCTGTTTTCAGTCAAACTTGCAAAAACTACTCTCGCTTATTTTACCATTACTTTTGCCATTCTTTTTCAACAGAAAGCTCAGGGTCTCTGATTCCTGCAGCTTTTCTGGATAAAGAATTCTCTAGTAAACATCTTAAGCCTCAGGAAATTTGCAAGTGACCTTAATTGAGAAAGCCGAAACACAAGAGCATAGCTGTTCTTTTCCCTAAAAAGACTAGATAACTCTGTTACACTAGATCTTTTGGTCAAGAACCCTTAGTGTCTTAGCTTTCTGGTTCATCAATTAAAGATCAAAACAGATTTATTATTATCGCATCTGCTAAAACCGAGATTCAAGAATTATATTTTTGCAAAGTGTCATTCGATAGGTATTATATCTTTAAAGTAAGATTTTTTATCGGATCCAACCAACCCGACATTCGAACTAACTCTAGTTTTTATCGCATTAAGTTGACCTGACATAAATTCTTACAAACTCAAACCTACCCGATACCTATCTTTTATCGAATCCCTTTTACCCGAAAAATTATTTTATCGCGCCCTTAGTAACCCGACATACATCCCTACTTTCACATTACCTACCCAATATCCTGCCATCCTAAATTAATATCGCATTTAGGTAACCCGATTTTTGTTTATCGTATCCTTTATACTCGATAAAACACTCAGAACAGTCACCCGAGATAAAATCTTAAATTCGCGAAATCTCAAATTTTTTTCAAAACTCACTGATCGACGATCACTTTATCAGGTAACGAGTACTTTATTTTTTAATTTTAAAGATGAGTCATAACAATCAAATTTCTGATCTCAATGCTGAAATTAAAAGACTAGAAGCAAAACACACAAATAACATGAAAGTTCTTAATGAACTTTTAAGTGAACACGTTTATCTCAAATCTAAGTTTAATAACTCAGAACAAACTAGAAAAGAATTGAAAAATGATAAAGAGTATTTCCAATATCAACTCAACGAGCTTTCTAGGAATCCAAATCATACGAGGGATGAAGAATTGAAAAATATTGAGTTGATAAAAATAAATTTTGAGTTGAAAAATAAAATTTCTGAGTTAGAGAAATTCAAAGATTCTGAGACTTATAGTGTTTCTCTTTCAAGTAAAATTTCTGAATTCATGATATTCGAGAAAGAAAGACTTTTAACTTCTGATGAAAAACACAAATTTGAAATTGAGCGAAAAGCTTTTGAAAGCAAAACTAAAATTTGTGAACTGACCATTCAAAAACTTTCTAAACAAGTGTCTGATTTTGAACAAGTTGTGATTTTAGAAAGAAAATCTTCTGAAACAAAATGTTTGGAACTTTCAAAGCGACTTTCTGAAACTCAAAATCTTTTAGAAGATGAAAGAAAAGAGTTTGAAACTGATAAGACAAATTTACTCAAGAAAAGTGTTTTGATCGTTGCTAAAAGCAAAAACTTGGAAAAAGTGTTTGAAAACGAAAAGAAAACCTTTGAAGAGAAAATTGGTAAGCTTTCAAATCAATTATCTGTTTTAGAAACAAATCTTGTGAATGGACAGAAAATGAGATCTGAATTTCAAACAAAATATGATTTGATTACAGAAGAAAGAAATCATCTCTTGTACAAAATTAGAGAACTTGAAGGTTATACATCTGCTTCAAGTTCAATTCAGAAGATGAATCCTCTTTCTACAATAAGTGTCTGTAAGAATAACTGCTCTTCAAGTGTTCAATCAAATAGTTATTCTAACAGCTCCGAATCATACAGTTTTTTAAATTCTCAGACTCATAATTCTAATCGGTTTCACAATGATTTTGTTGCTAATTCCGGTAATTTTAAGAAGTTTAAAATGGTTTGGAAAAGAAGTCAACGAAAAATGATAGTGTTGGAAACATGTCACATACGTCTCCTGTAGTTGATGCAAAATCATTTGTTTTCAAGACTGATTTACCTTATTCTAACAAGTCAATCAATCAGTTAATCAGTCTAAGCACCACAAATCTTTTTTGTTTTACTTGTGGAACAAATGATTTTATCGATCAACGATATGTTCATAAATGGTATGGTACTTACAATATCCCCAATTCCCCATCTGTTAAAACTAAAGCTAACCTCCGAGGACCCAACAAAGCTTGGGTACCAAAATCATTTTAATCTGTTTTGTAGGTACATCATGTGTGTTCTAAATTCCGCATATTCACATCACATGACAATCCTTCAAAAGGTAATGCTACATTTGAGGGGGAGTACCACATTTTTTATTATTAGCTTCATAGCATTTCAGCGATGGACCTGCTTTTAATATTAGCTTCATAGTATCTCAGCTATGAACCTGCTCTTAACATAATGACTTCTGAATACTTCAATTCAGAACTCGTACTTAAACTGTTTCATCTTTAAATAAGAAATATGTGTGTTAGGAATTAGAAGTTTCAATGGTCAATCCAGAGCCGGAAGGACCTACCCATGAAACACATCCCTAGGTTAGATATTTTGAAAGGGTATAATTAAAATAAAATTGAGTGCTTGTGAGATAACAGAAAATGTGAGTGTGTGACAAAACTTAAAAGAAAATATTTGGTCTTCACCAAACCTAAACAGTTATCCGGGTAGCCACACAATCTATTCGTCCTCAATTCTTTGGAGATGATTATTGAAAATAGACATGGACCCAATGTCGATAACTTGTGTCACCCCACCCAACTACTCAAATATCTCACAAAAGGTGTTTGTTTCATATATCACGGAGATTTAACATATCATCTATCTATTCTTCACTCGGAAGGTTTAGATATTGAAACAAGAAGACACACCTCCGGTCTTCGAACATCATGTTCTACGCACATTGAGTCTATTTTTTAGCCGAAATATATACAAATTTTTTTCTTTCTACACTTGCACGAGTCTTTGTGATTCCACAAGCATAACTTCGTGTTTATGCCGGAACAGTTTGAGAAGCTAGTTTTAAGACTTACTTCTATGATAACTGGAAGTCTTATCAGTGCCAACCCGCTGCCAACAATGAATATAGGCCACTAAATTGAATTTATTTTTGATTTAAGTGACAATAGTTGCTATTTGTGCTTCTATGTTAGAATTTTTACCCATTTTTTCACATCCGCATATTGTCTTTGATCGTTCATAATGCTTCAGATTCTCCTTATCATTCTGAGGGGGAGAAAAAGTTTCAAAGACAAATGCCCATTATGAGGGATATAAGTCATCATCAAAGGCACATACGAAGAAAGAAATGAGACAAGTAATCGCATCATCACATCATATGAACTTGGAATAAATCAGGATCGTTTCTCATATGAGCTTATCGACTCCACTTGTCCCGACATCATTCTATATCGCATCAATGCCTAACCCGACAACAACAATGATATCGCGACATTTTGATCCGACATCAGGTCATCATACGACAAGTTCAAATTGAAGAAATCTCATCATGCCTAATCCGACAAATTCAGTTCATCGCATAGCCTAACCCGACAAACTCAAGCTATCTTTCATCAAACGACAAGTTCTACTTGAAGAAAGATTTTACCCTACGACTTCACAACTTCTTCAACAATCTGTTATTGAACTTCATGTTATGGGGGGAGCTACAAAGCTTATTAAGTGATCATATTAGTAGGGGGAGCTAAAGATTTCAAAAGTATATTTGTTGACAAAATTTCATCGTCTTCAAAAGTGCTGATTTGATAAATTGTTATCTCGAATACAAAGCGGGAGATTGTTAGGTCTGAAAATATTGTATCCGAGATGACAACTATTGAAGACATGAAGGACCAAAAGCGTAAAGTCAAAAAAGTCATAAATATGGAAATGTTTAACAATTAGAGTTAGGGTTGAATTAGAATTGTGTTAAATAAGGAAAGAATAATTATCTTGTAATTATGGCAATTATATAATGCCTCAAACTCTTATAGTTTCCTTATCTCATTATAACTCTTAGCAATATAAATAAAGGGTTAGGGCTAGCATTAAAAGTAGATCATTAATTCATATCATTAGAGAAATAGCTTATTGAGAGATTACTTTGTAATCGATATATTATACAAGTGAGATATACAACGTCAGTTATTCTTATTCAACGTGTTCTTCATATATTAGTGTGTTTATTACATCGTTACCTGAAATACTGGGATCAACAGAAGAGATACAGGTTTAGGTTAAGTACTAATTTTAATAGTAGACTCATCCAGAGTTTTAAGAAGATCCTTTTCAAACTTGAGTCTCAGTTCCTCTTCTGTATTTATGGGTATGAACTCATCTGCTTCTAGATTTAAAGTAATATGAGTAAATGAACCAAAGTTGAAAAAATTGCTTTTCTTTTGGATTTGTTTTAAATCAACTGGATTTGGTTTACAAATCTTTCCTTTAGAAGAATATTTTTCATTTTTATATTTCAGTTTTCTAACTCTAAGTCCATTCTCATATTTAGACCTTTTGAAAACAGATTGTTCATATAAAACAGGAAAATCAGGTTTTTGTTCTTTTCCCATACAGAAAACAGAATCTAAGGTAGATCTCTTTTTACAAGTATAAGGATCCAGATCATCAAATCCGAGACATGTTTTTCCAACTTGTGTGTTTATCTTTTCATGCACCTTCTGAGCATCTTGATAATTTTTAATCAAGAGCTCCTTCTTTTGAAGATCGATGTACAGAAACTCCCTTTCTTTTTGAAAATAATTTTTGAGTGCTATAGAGTTTAATCTGTCACTTTCTTTTGCTTCAAGCTCTTTGTCCTTAGCCTTCAGAAGTTTATTAAGTTCATTTATTTCTTCTTTTAATAAACACTCTGTGGATTTTTTTTTACATTTTGATTTTCCTCAAAGAGTTCTTGTTTTTTTTTCATTTTGATTTTCCACAAAGAGTTCTTGTTTTTTTTTCATTTTGATTTTCCACAAAGAGTTCTTGTTTTTTTTTCATTTTGATTTTCCACAAAGAGTTCTGGTTTTTCTTCAGTGAGAATATCCGTTTCTATTTTGAAGCTGTTTCTTTCTTTTTCAATAAGAGTGAAATATTTTTCAAGATCTTTTCTGACTTTCCTTTCATTTAGAAGCTTCTATTTTAGATTTTCAAAATCAAAAGTCAGGTTTAAAATGGTTTGTTCAAGTTCAGAAGATTCATAAGTAGTGCAAACCGGTGTTTTAGAGATCTGATCTGCTGCATCATTCTTCATAGCCATTCCACAAAACATGGATTCTACATCATTTGACTGGTCTGAGCACCAGTTTTCTTGTTCAACATACGTGGCTCTTTCATCTTTATTGTACTTTTATTTGTTCTTGTAGTACAAGTCATCTTTGACTAGAGCTCCTTTGTAGTCTTTAGAATAATGGCCCGGTTTGCCACACCTGTAGCAGACATCCTTCTTCTTCTTCTTCTTCTTCTTCTTCTTCTTCTTCTTCTTATTCTTCTTCTTCTTCTCCTCTTCTTTCTTCTCTGCTTTTGTCTTCTCTACCCAGGGAACTTCTTGTGTGGGCATATATGTTTGATTTGTGCGTTCACTTCTGTTGTCATACTTTCCTCTATTCTGAAATGAACGATTACCAAACTTTCTTGTGAATTGTTTGGTAATAAGAGCCAGAGACTCAGCAAAAGCATTAATTTCATCATCTTCTGATCCAGAAAGACCAGCTTCTGTATCAGCTTCTGTCACTAGAGCCTTGTCTTCCCTTTCTTCTCCACTTCTCTGTTCCTTCTGCCTGACCTCTGGTTTCAGAAATGAGAGTCAAGGGACCACCAGCGTTCACTTTCTTCTATTGCACCTTCTTTTCATAGGCCTGAAGAGTACCAAACACATCATGCATTGACCACTGTTCCAGATCCTGATTTGCTTGTAGTGACATGGACAGGTTAGACCATTCAGGATTTAGATGTTTAGGAAATAGAACATTGTTATCTTCCTTTGATCTGATGATGTCACATCTCTTACACTGATTTATCAATGTATTGAATATGTGGTAAATCTGCTCAAGTGTTTCTTCTGCCTGGAAACTATCGTACTTATTTAGTGCTTGAGCTCTTCTGTTTTTCTTCATCTTGGCTCTACCTTCAAGTTGGTTAGCTAGTTGATCCCATAATTTTTTGGAGAATTACATTGATCCAAAGATTGGAAGATATCATTTGGGATTGTCATGATAAGGAGTCTTTTTGCCTTTTGATTGAGTTCATATTTCTTTTTGTCTTCCTCATTCCAGTCCTTTCTACCCTTTGGAGCTTGCCTTGCTGGAATTTCTTCAGTATTGGAAGTGGCAGGTATACGAGGAATAGTGGTAACTGGAACATAAGGACCATTAAGCACGAAACAGTAGAGATCAAGATCTAGACCTTCATAGAAGTTGATCATACGAATTTTCCGCTTGGGATATGTTAGGTCTGATTCAACAAGATCAAAAGAGGAATCATACGAAAATCATTGACTCAAATGTTTTATTGATGAAAGCATTAAAGAATTACAAACGCGAATGTAACTAAACGACTCTCATTAATGAATCCTCTACCCTAGACTCCTTTATATATTAGTTGTCTATTACATGGTAAGCCCAAGCCTATAAGGTATTAAACATAATATGGAATGTTATAATTAATTCATTCCTTCTTTATAAAACTTTCTAAACTTAGGACTTTTAGTCCTAACAGGATATTCATCCTTGAGTAGGGTGGGAGGTTTAGTTAGTGATCCTGAACTGTACATGGCATTTAGATTTGGATTTATTTTGTACGAAAACAGAGTATGAAGATTTCGAGAAGAAGTTTAGAATAGAATTGATTTAATTCACTGAACTTGAAACAGTTAATCAATGAATAACAAAACTCAGATCTAAACTAGAAATACCTGTTAGATCTAATTACCCCCAATTAGATAGAAAGTTTTATAAAGAATTGTATTTTGGTCTTTTTGGGATTTTTGGGCTTGGGCTTTACTCTTGTAAATGGCCACCTATAAATATGGTGCCTTAGCTTTTTTATCTTGTGAGACTTGGGAGAGAATACACCTTTCACACACATAGACTTATGAGAGTCGATTAATTCCAATGTGTGGTATTCTCCACAATTCCCCTCCATTCTAATCAAATCATGAATATGAGTTGATGATTATTGTTCTTTAATTCTCTATCTATACTCTACAATTTATGGAGTTTTTTCAATTGTTGGTAGTTTGGGATCTAACATTTGGTATCAGAGCCAATTGAAGAAAATTTTCTTCAATTCAGTCATCTATGGCAACGATTGTAGAATTGGTTATTGATTTTGGTGTTTTGGTGCTTAGATTGTTTCAATCACATGAGCCTAAACTCAAATATCATCTCTATGATCTAATTTTCTGTTTTGAGCTTATTTGAGATCTAATATTTCATATGTATGAGCTTATTGATTCTAAACCCAATTGGATTCTGCACACCACATGTTTAATGAAATGTGTCTGTGAAGATCTAATTTCAATTTGATTAGATCTGATCAATTTACTACATGGGTGTATGTGTTTTGATTAAATTTGATCTCCCTCCTTCATTGGTTTAATTTGTAGCACTAAGTAGGTGGTTGATCTTTGATCCCATCTTGTTGTATGCTTGAGTCCATAGCTTCTCAGCATCTTGGTAGTAGGACTGTTGATTTTTGATCTAGCCTTATATCAATCCGAGATTGGACTCTTTTCTTTCATTTGGGTTCATTTTTACAAAGAATCAATGATCTTACTGATACTTTCCAGAGTTAACTGATCAGTTTGATCATCTTGGATTGCGCTCTTATTGGATTTCTGGAAATATCTTGTGTGATTTGGTTTTTCTATTGTTCTCAAAGGTAAAGAAGATTCTTTGGTTGAATTTATATTTTTAGCAGTGCAAGAGTTACTTGATGCCTCACTGGATGATGAATATTTGCTGTAACTTGTGCTTAAAAAGAAGTCTATATAACAACCATATCACCACATATTACATATGTGAAAAGTGCAAAGAGCTGTTGTATAGATGATAAAGCCAGACATAAGCTCATATGAGTCAGAGCTGCTGTGATGACAGTAATTGCTGCTGTTGGTCTGGATTGAAAGTCGGATCATTCAAGGCTGGTATATTGAAGAAGTTGGATGTATAGTTCGGGCCAGACAGATGTTATATTGGGGATGCTTAATCTTGCGTATAAAACGTTGCTAAACGAACATACATAAACTCGTATCGCTATTGAGCAGATTGACGTGCTTTGCCTCCCTTTGAACCACTCATTATGTCACTCGATTCTCCTGCTCCAATAGCAAAATATGTTGTCTGCATACAGCCGTTTGAATGGATCAAATATTGGATCAAGTTCAAAGATTGAAATACCATAAATCCACAGCTGGAAAGCAAGATAAGGTCTGATCAGTCTCACTCCGTAACTTTAAATAAGTTCAAGACAGAAGCTGCACCTAATACTGATCAGAATAATAAACCTGTTAGAGACCTTGGTGGCAACGGTTTCAGTTCAAATCCTACTTTGTCATCCATAAGTAGATGGGAGTGATATGGAACAAGACGATGAGCAACTTTACACTAGCAATGGAGATCATCAGTGCAGGGCAGGTTGATAATTTCAGTCAAGAGACAGAAGGAAAGTACTCAGTTTTCCATGACGAGTAAATTAACAGAAAGATTTCAGTTTCAAAGCTTATGATGGAAGAGATCCATTTATCGGGAACCTAGCTGGAGTTGTAAAAAGGAAGAAGAATGTGACTTGTAAAGCTGCTGCAGTACCAGAAATTACAAAGATCAATGACATACAGAAAAACAAGTCTTTTGTACATATTGGTCAGTTGGTGAGCCAGAGCTCCGGTCAAGCTCCGGTCATAATGGACCAGAGCTAAACACATACGAGCCTATGATTTGCACGCCATTGAAGTGTAGAATAGTTGAAAACACTAGCAGGTCAAATTCCAAATGATACAAAAGAGTGCCTGTTGCAATTCATAGATGGCAGCCCAAAGTATCAGCACTTGTTTTATAATAGACCAAAGATCACACCAAACTAGCAAAAAATATTCTGCTAAGTTTGATGAAACAAAAGCAAGCTTCAAAGAACCAGAAATGAGCATAATGAACAAGTGATCTGTATAAAATCGTTGTCCAGAGCTTTTGAAAATTTTGATTAATCAGATGTACTTTTCAAAAGCTTCGATCCAACAGATCAGAAACTTCATCAGAAGCTGAATCAAAAGCTTCACCAGAAGATAAACCAGATCAGAAGAGCTTAATGGAAACTTAATTATAACCCCAATCAGAGCTTAATGTTCAGAAGCTTATTCAGAAGCTACATTGAGCTTAATGCAGAAGTTCAGAAGTCCAAGAAACTCAACAGAAGGCACCTGAAGTTGTTAAGCCACAGAAGATGATTCAAAATCTTATTCAATTCAGAAGATGCTGTTATACAGAAGTTCAAAAGTGCGGAAATCCTCTGCAGAGCTGTCCAGAAGTTCTTTTTCTGTTTACAAACCAGAAGAGTTCTAAGCCTCTTTAGGCTATTGTTCCAGATGCAACAGATCTGTATGGGTTAACGCGGCTGATGCAGAAGCTGCACAGTGCTTAATCAAAAGGTTCGAGGTTAATCAGAAGCTTAGAGCTTATTCAGAAGCTTCAGAGCTTAATCAGAAAGCACTCAGAACCTATGTGCAGGCTGTCCAGAAGTTAAACGTTTCAGAAGCTCATGCAGAGCTTAATGAGACAGCTTAATAAAAGCTTAATGTGACAAAGCTTAATCAGAAGCACTTTCCAGAGCCTATACAGAAGTACCCTCATGCAGAGCTTTGCATAGACAAGCCAAAAGGCTCTGTATGAGCTGAAGTAACAAAGAAGAACCAGAAGTTCTGTATACACTATGCAGAAGCTCTACATGGTGCTTTTTATGGCTGTCGGTACGATCAAAACTCTCTTACCAGAGCTCGCGAAGACCAAACTCCATGATGGACCAGAGACGGACCTGGGATAGTTCAGAGCATTAAAATCAAAGTACGTTGGTCCAGAACTCACATCCAACCGAAGACCGTAACCTGATTATTTTTCGGTTTTCTGACAGCATTCCGCTGTTTTAGAAACACGCGCACATCTTTTTACTCGAAGCTCCAATCTACATGAATCCAGTTGCGTTGGAACGATAACACGATGCACGAATTTAATGTTTTGAGTTTTCTCAAATTCAGTGAGCTGATATGTCTTATTCACTGTCAAAGTCTGTTGACCCATGCTAGAATGAAAGCATTGATTTTCACTCATACTCCTTCCTATTTCAGATGGATGTTCACATGTCCGTTCTTCATGGATTCAAGATACATATGTGAAATATTTATTGTCACTATCTCCTCTGTTTTTCAATCTAAAGCTCGGAGCTAAACTCAACTCAACGAGGTCTAAAGCGTCAAATTCTTTGTTTTGACGACTGTTTTGCGCAGCTGAGGGAAAATTTGCACAACTCACTCAATTTTTATCCAAATTGTTTGAATCAAAGCCTGTTGATAATCTAAGAGGCTAAAGTTCAATGTGCATGTTTTATGTTTTCTTTCAAAAAGTCTCCTTAATGGTAAAAAAACAGCGATAAAGTTGAGTCATGAAAGCTAGACAAAATGTGTAAAATGTCTCGGTTTTTCAAGAATATGAGCCTACATTTGAGGGGGAGCTTGTGACCTCTTGAATACTTGAAGAATGGTATATAAAAGCTTCTAAAGAAAGCAAGGGGGAGTTTATTTGATGATGCTTTCTTTTTAAAACTTTAGGGGGAGATTGTTAGATCTAATTAGCCCCAATTAGATAGAAAGTTTTATAAAGAATTGTATTTTGGGATTTTTGGGATTTATGGGCTTGGGCTTTACTCTTGTAAATGGGCACCTATAAATATGGTGCCTTAGCTCTTTTATCTTGTGACATTTGGGAGAGAATACACCTTTCACACACATAGACTTATGAGAGTCGATTAATTCCAATGTGTGGTATTCTCCACAATTCCCCTCCATACTAATCAATACATGAATATGAGTTGATGATTTGATGATTATTGTTCTTTAATTCTCTATCTCTTCTCTACAATTTATGGAGTTTTCTCAATTGTTCTTTAACTCTACAAGAACGTAATATTACCTTATCAAAAGTAGCTCATGTTTCTGGTTTGAAACATAATTTTCTTAATGTAAGTCAACTTTGTGATGCTAAAATGTTAGTTGTATTTGATGAAAAGCATTGTTACTTAATGTCTAAGGCAGGACAAGAATTATGGAGAGCCGACAGAAATGGTAACCTATATATGATGAACTTCACTTCTAAAGATGGTATAGAAACCCTCCGTCTCATCTCCAAAAAGAGTGAAGTAGCTTTGCTTTGGCATCACAAACTCTCTCATTTAAACTTTAAAACTCTTGAATTACTTGTCAAAAATAACCTGGTTGAGGGTGTCCCAGAGGTTCACTTCTAGAAGGATCATCTCTGCCCTGCTTGTGAAATGGGAAAAATAAAAAGAGCCTCCCATAAAACAGACAGTGATCATTCTTATGTAAGGCCTCCTGCAAATGCTACATTTTGACCTCTATGGTCCCATTGTTGTGCAGAGTCTTTCTAGCAAAAAGTATATACTTGTGCTAATCGATGAATATTCCAGGTATACTTGGCTAGCCTTTGTTCGACAAAAGTCAGTAGTCCCAATGGTATTAATCAACATGATGAAGAGGATACAAGTGCTTCTGAATAAGAAAATACAGCAGTTGAGAAATGACAATGGTACTGAATTCAAGAATGTCAAACTTGCTGAGTATCTAACAAATGAAGGAATCTCTCAAAACTTCTCAGTTGTACGCACTCCTCAATAAAATGGTGTGGTAGAAAGAAGAAATCGCACTCTAGTTGAAGCAGCAAGGACCATGCTTGCAGCCTCTGGACTACCCACTCACTTCTGGGTTGAGGTTGTCTCTACTGCATGTTTCACATAAAAGAGATCTATTATTGTCAAGAGACATCTCAAAACCTCATACGAGCTTATAAATAATAGAAAACCTATAGTTAAATATTTACATATTTTTGGTTGCAGGTGTTTTATTCTGAAATACCGTGACAAGCTTGGAAAATTCGACAAGAAATCTGATGAAGCTAAACTCTTAGGATATTCTCTGACCTCAAAAGCTTTCAGAGTATACAATCTCAGAACCAAGACAGTCATGGAAAGCATTAACATCGACTTTGATGATCAAGCACACATGACTTCTGATTATTTTGATTCAGAACTCAAGCTTAACAATGTAACTATTGACTATCTCTCCAGCCCCAGAGAATCTAAAATAGATGCCATCTTCAATGATTTTCTTGGAGTAGAAATTGAATTTGAAAATATAGTTTGAAATCCTCAAGTCAATATATCAGAAGTACTGCAAGCTTCTGGAATCACTCTCTCAGGTCCCTCTGTATCCACAAGTTCAAATGAAAGTCCAAAGGAATCTACATCATGCCCTAATTCAATTTCCTTTGTGCCTTCATTTGAGGGGGAGAAATTAGGCTCATCTCCTGAGGTGGAAATTCAAATTCAAGAAGACATTCCACACGAACCAGAAGTGGAAATTGAACTTCCAGAAGTCTCCCAGACTCGTATAAAGAGGTGGACAAGAGCTCATACAGCGGATCAAATAATTGATGACCCTTCTAAAGGTGTCAAAACCAGATCTGCCACTGCAAATGAAGCTTTCTTTGTAAACTTTTTAAGCGTGGTAGAACCAAAACGAGTTCATGAAGATCTGCAAGACCCCAGCTGGGTAGATGCGATGCAAGAAGAGCTTCTTCAATTTGATAGAGACAAAGTATGGAAGCTCGTACCTCTACCTAAAAACAAAACTATAATTGGTACTAAGTTGATCTTCAGAAACAAGAAAGATGAAGATGGAATTGTAATCAGAAACAAAGCAAGGCTCGTAGCTAAGGGTTATTGTCAAGAAGAAGGCATCGACTATGATGAAACTTTTGCTCCTGTAGCATGGTTGGAAGCAATTCGATTATTTCTAGCCTTTTCAGCATACAAAGATTTTAAAGTATATTAAATGGATGTCAAATGTGCCTTTCTGAATGGAAAACTTAAAGAAGAAGTGTACATATAACAACCCCCTGGCTTTGAAAATGCAACTCATCTAGAACATGTCTATCTTCTGGATAAGGCTCTGTATGGTTTGAAGCAAGCCACTAGAGCCTGGTATGAACGCTTATCAAAGTTTCTGATTGACAATAAGTATGAGAAAGGTAAAATCGATACAACTATGTTCATCAAAAGGTGCAAAGGTGAGTTAACAGTAGTTCAAATTTATGTAGACGACATTATTTTTGGTTCTACAAATCAAGCAGAAGTTGAGTTGTTTTCAAAACTAATGGAAAGTGAATTTGAAATGAGCATGATGGGAGAATATACTTTCTTCCTAGGGTTCCAAGTCAAACAAACTACCTATGGCATTTTCATAAACCAAGCCAAGCATGTTTCTGACATCTTAAAGAAATACAAACTTCACAATTCCACTACAATGAAAACACCAATCTCACTAACACAAAGCTTGAATCTGATTATTCTGGGAAACTAGTTGATGTCAAAAACTACAGAGGTATGATTGGATCACTTCTGTATTTAACTGCTAGTAGACACGATATAATGTTTGCCACATGTATTTGTGCTAGATATCAAGCCGATCCAAAAGAATCACATTTGGCTGTTGTGAAAAGAATCTTTAGATATGTAAAAGGAACACCCTCAATGGGCCTTTGGTATCCAAAGCATTCTGGCTTTGATTTAATTGCATATATTGACTCTGATCATGCAGGATGTAAGTTAGACAGAAAAAACACCTCTGGAAGCTGCCAACTTCTGGGGAACATGCTAATAAGTTGGACATCCAAGAAGCAAAACTGTGTTTCAACTTCTACAGCAGAATATGTTGTTGTTGCTAGTTGTTGTTCACAAGTAATATGGATGAAGACTCAATTCAGAGATTATGGCCTTGTGTATGACAAAATACCCATCCTCTGTGTCTCGGAAAGTGCAATAGCCATCACAGAAAATCCAGTGCAGCACTCAAAGACCATCCACATTGATGTCAGGTATCATTTTATAAAGGATCATGTAGAAAAATGTACCATTGAAATGTACTTTGTTTCCATTGATTACCAACTTTCTAACCTTTTCACAAATGCTTTGGATGAAAACACATTCAATTTTCTAATCAATAAGTTGGGCATGCTTAATGTGTGATACAAATTCAAAGCTATTCCTCAAAAGCATGTCTTTCTTATTATCTTTCTACTTCTAAACTCATTTTACTGTCGCTAGCATACCAGAAGCCTCTGAGTACAATAAATCTATCTTTGCATCTTAAAATGTTTATTTTTCACTATTTAATGATCCAAATAAAGTTTAAAGGGGAGCAGAGATACAAAGTATGCACATATCAAGGGGGAGCGAAACTTAATGCATATCTCAAGGGGGAGAAATTTTCAAATTTCTGAAAGTCTTTTCAAAATCCCAGAAGATAACCTTCTCAGAACCCCTGGTTCAGTTCCTGTCGCCAATTCTGGAAATATTGTTTTCAAAGAACCTAATACATCTATGACTTTAGCCCTAAGATTTAAAAATCTTCATCACTAAAGCCTCTGGATTGTATTAGAAGCCTGTTGAATGCATCGTTCTTTGAATTTTTTTACAAATCAATCTCTTCTAGACTAACTCTTGCTGTCAAGGTTATCCAGAAGCTTCTGATTTCATAAAATTTCTTCTGAATCATCATTCATACATATTCAAACTTCCTTTTGGTCCCAAAATACTTTTCTTTGACCAATTGAATGATTTTAAAGCTGTTTCAAAATCAAAAATCTAAGTCAACAATGAAGGCAAATGGCTTTGAAGGTAGAAGTAGTCATTTAGAACCTCTGTACTAGCTCTTGCCTTCAAGGCTATACAGAAGTCTCTGGTATGTATGCCAAATCTTCTGTAAGAACATTTTTAATGATGACTTAAGAAAATAAATCTTTAAATTTCTCTTGCCGTCAAGGTTATTAAAAGGATTATTTCTCTTTAATTCTTTATTTCTAAAATGTCTCTTATTAAAACTCTCTAACTGGTCCTCAATTGAATTTTTCTTCAAAACCAGCTAGATTGATTTTAATTTTTTTTAATAAACGTTTGAATTAAAGAATTAATGGAAAACATTTGGGTCTTCTAAACACTTCCCACGTTCATTAAAAAACGGATCCTTCTCTGCCAAAGACACGTGTCAAATCTCAATTTGAGACAAAAACGAACCGTCAAGACACACGTTGATTCCCCATGGTTCGCATGACTATTCGATGTCCAGCCCACGTCACAAAAACCGTTCCTATCCTTTTTACCACTCGAGTACAATTTTAACTATCAGTATTTAAAGTCGATTTACAGTCATTTCAAACTTTTTACCGTCTCCTTGCTCTCGAATCTCTTGCTTTGCACGAATCTCCCTTGTTGAAAACCTGCAACTTCACTAAAATCCGAAACTCTCAACTGGTCGCTTCAAGTGTAATGCCTGCAAATGCGAACAATCAAGATGAACAAATGGTCGATTCAACTGCTGAAAGTTCCCAACTAGTAACCCTACCCAGCAAACCCAACAATTTTCAGCTAATCCTCGATCCCTCTTCCTTCCCTAAAGATTATCGCATAATGATTGAAGCTCTTCAAAACCACCCTCTAAACAAAGCCCTCATCATTGAAAACCCAAATGTCCCTGACATTTATATCCAAGAACTATGGCAAACCCTCTACTTAAAAGATGTACTTACTCTCGACGGCAGTTTTGGAACGTCGGGTGATTAAGAACATGGAGTAAAAGTGCCAATTACCAGGAAAAGGATTGCCAAAATCTTCCAAATCCCTGATTCGCATCACTGGGAAAACAACGTTCCAACACCAAATCCAGACCTTGAGCAGAACCCATCTTCCGATGTACTGGTGAAATTTCTGGAGTTTTAAGGATACAACAAACAACTTACTCGTCTCTCAGATTTCAAGAGGAAATTTTTACCCCCAGTGTGGAACGTCCTGATATCCATTCTGAACAAAAGTCTCACCTACAAGATTGGATCAATGGATCAAGCCAACACCAACATCATTACTATAATGTATGGAATATTCTTCAATCGCCCTCTAGACTAAACAGATCTATTTTTTCAAGAAACTTGTGGAGCTGTACATAATAAATAACTCTCTGAGAAAAGAAACAAAGCTCTGCCCGCAATGTTTCCACGATTCTTAGCTTTGTTTATACAAGGAGCTATTACAAAGTTCAAAATTCCTTGTGTGCAACCTTTTGGAAAGATACACGTGATGAAGACTCATCGTCCTACCATCCACGAGGATGGCTACACGATAAAGCGTGAACTCTACAGGCATATGCTAATCATACAGGCATATGCTAATCATACACGATAAAGCGTGAACTCTTCTATTCTCCAATCATATAGGAACTCAATGGTAATCTCAGAATAGAGGTTACCTACCCATGTGTACATAGAAGACAGTGTAGAAAGTGAGGAGTTGAGTGAGAATGAGCTTGAAAAGAATTCGAGTGATAACCCGAGTGCTTCTACCCACGTCGAGCGCTTATTAAAAGAAAGTACAGAAGATGTCCTTATGGATACAACTGAGCGAATCCACCCAGAGCTACCACATCTACTAGGATTGATGCCAACACATCTTCTCCTATTGAATTAGGACTTGAGCTCAGTCCAAACCCCAACCCTGAAACCATTCGAGCATAAGATACTTCTTGTTCTTCTGACTCGAGCATATCCGGGGAAACCTCCTCATCATCTTCCTCTCAAAAGGATGATGATGTAAATACAAGAATTCATTCGCCCCAGAACTCGCCACAACCTACACACATTGATGTCTCTGTGATCGATGAGATACATTGGATGGCAGTTGGTACATCCATACTAACTCCCAATCCATAAGCCAATGAATTCCAATCAGAGGGGTTATGGAAACAGGACACACAACATACCTCCATATTCAATATGTTAAAGGGTATGCACACTATTATTGACTCACCACTCTCTGATGTTGGAGATCAAGTCAATATAGTCGGAACATCCGAAGAAGTGCCTTTTAGTACCCTCAAAGACAGGATGGAAAGCCCCCCACACTCAACGTACAAACAGGTTTGAATGAGGGCCCCTCTGGACGCTAGGGAAAAGAGGCTCCATGTGTTAGAGAAGCATCGGTTACCCGGCTGATTTTGTAACAAATGCTGTGTTCCAAGCATTTATTGATCAAATTAAGGGATCTATGGTGGATCTAAAACAAACCATTGAAACCTGTACATCTAATTTCATTTCAGAACAAACCAATGTCGACCTTTCTCTCTGAATGAAATTAGAACTAATCATTGCTCACGATACTCAGCGCGATCTTTCTATTGAGCAATTCCAGAAGCTGGACACTTCTGTTAAATCTAATTCAAAAACTATATAAAAAATTTCCTCTGAACTCCCACGACCAACCATTTCCATAGAGGAATTTAGCTCCTTCGATGCAGATATAAAGAAACTTCTTGATGTTGTTGTTCCTTCGGATTCTGCCTCAACTTCTGGATTGATTACAAAGGCTGACTTAGCAACCTTCCAGAAGTCAATGCTTGAAAAGTTTAATGATATCAATGCTAAATTTGTTTCCAAAATCAACACTGCTGCTGCCGCTGAACTCACCCAGAGGATATCTACCTTTGATACCTTTGTGTCCACTCTTACAACTGCTGTGAATTCTATCTCTGCACATCATGATGCCAAGCTGAAAGCCAAGGAAGAAAGGGCCTGTAAAAAGGCTGAGCTTAAGAGAAAGAGGTATGAGGATCAGGATCCTGATGCCTCTGATCCTCAGAATGGGGAGAAACAACAAAAGGTTGTAGGATCAACTTTTGAACAAGCTACAAATGATCAACCTTCATCTCAACCATCTACAGAAGACAATCCAAATGTCCAAGAAAAACCTCAAGATGAAGCCCCTGCTGTAGATGAAGCTCCTTCAGTGCCAGTTTCTGAACCGGTGATTGCAACCCCAACTCCCTTGGCTATGCGTCCTCTACCACAAGATCCAGCTATGACCAATTTCATTCTAGGGTTGGAAAGCACAAGAAGACAAACTTTCAGTATTCCAACTCTCCGAAGGGAAAGGAACCACATCTATCAGACCAAGAGCTTCTGGTCAATCTTCGACAAATCCTCAATCCACAGAAACGAATGTCTCAATACTAGAACCTTCTCTTCAAATTCCAGAAGAAATTCAACCAGAAGATCTTATTCCCAATGTTCCTATTTGTGCATCAAATGCTGAAGCATCAACCAATCAACCTGGTATTGATCAAAGGATGAAGGCTCCAATGGTGGATCAATCTGAAGACCAAATCATATGTGAATCATCTCGCCAAGACAACCAGAGCCGAACTGAAACATTCTTGAACTCAATGGAACCAGAGCAACGCGAAAGAATAACCAGTACTCAAGTTATTACAAACAGAGAAGTTGTATACAGGCATCCATACTCAGAAGGAGATGAAAGAATTCGAATTAATGCACCAAACTTTGTTGAAGGCTCAGATGCGCAAACAATGGTCAGGTTTGCAAGATTCAGACAGCCAACAGAAAATGTGTTTGCCTCTTCACCAGTTAGAGATGTACTTGGGATAAGAGCTCAATTTTTTGAAAACTCCAATGTAATGTACATGGGGTATAGATTGGAAAGAGCAAACAGGCGAGTGTATAATTTCACTGATAATGACCTACTGTCTTTAAATCCCTCTGATCTGATTCCCCTTGGAAGATATATGAAGCGCTTAAGAGACAGAAGTCCAGATGACCATATTGCATATCTAAGGATTCTAGAAAGCATGGAAGCTTTTGTTGAATTCAGAGCAAAAGTGGATTTTCAGATAGGTCTTGAAAGAGTCGTGGACAAGTTATCGATATCTGCTCCAAAAGAAGAATTGGAAGGGATTGCTTTGAGAAGAATTGGTGATTTGCTACTGGAACCTGAAAGGGGTATTGTTTTTCATAGACCAAGAGGAAAGAAGTTTTTCAGGTTAAGAGAGTCATTCAAATATGCAGATGAAACCTTATTAATGATCAGCTGGCTCATAGCTTTGAAGAAGGTTGATGTAGATAGAAACATCAAAATTGCAACGTTTGATATGGAAAAAGATATTAAAGGAGTTTTCAAGATCAGAGAGATTACTAGACAATATCATAGAGTTCTTAGTGGGCTTCCAGATGCTCCATTCTAGTTGATCTCTGTACTATCTTTTGTATTTCAAATTTCTTTACTATGTTGAATTTTTAATCCTGTTTCTTTATAAGTTTTGTATGCCTTGAATCTGATTTCATACTTAGGGGGAGATTGTTAGATTATATCCCCCTATCAAAGAAACAAGTTTATTTCTCCAGAAGCAAATGTTTTCAGAAGCTCTACACTTCAAGAGAAGTAGTTCAGAAGACACAACGTAAATCCAGAAGATTGGGCATCTTCTGGATTCCACTTTATGGACTACACGTGCTTCAATGACGTGGCATGCCATGCTCTTTGTGCGTAACCGATTCTGTTACTAGTATAGCTGACATGTCAACCAGTGATAGGCTAGCTTATTGAGAGAGAAACAGAGAGAGTAATTTGTGTATTGTAATCATCGACATATTGAGTGAAATACAAATTACTGTTGTTCTTCATATTGTTCTTCATTAATTTCTTACAATTCTATATTACTCTTGATTGAATTGCTTCCGCTTTATACTCTTATCATTCGTATTATAATCAACTGTATTTGAGCATTTGGGGATCTGGGTTCCAAAAATACCACTGTTTTTGAGAAAAATTGTATGAAAACAATAAAAACTCGTAAAACAGAGTAGAATGAAAAACAGTAGTTTAAAATTAAGAAAATTCTAGCTGAGTGGGGATTTCTTCGTACTGGATTAGATCGAATAATCAATAGATTGATTATCTAGCTCTGATACCAATTATTGGAACCAGATCCCCATTTACATTCAAACGATGTTGATTATGAACAAAATAAACAGTAAGTGGAAGCAAATATAATCAACAATCAAACTAGAATATGTAAACTGTAATGGAAGAACATATAAATAGGAATCAATGATAATTTGTATTTCACTCAGAATGTCGATGATTACAATACAAGATGAACTCTCATGTTCTCTCCAAAACAATCGACTCTCACGTTCAAAAGGTTCAGAAGTAGTGCACACAAGTGTTTCAGAGATCTGATCTACTGCATCATTTGTCATAGCCATTCCACAAAACATGGCTTCTGCATACTTGACTGGTCTGAGCACCAGTTTTCTTGTTCAACATACGTGGCCCTTTCATCTTTATTGTACTTGTATTTGTTCTTGTAGTACACATCATCTTTGACTATAGCTTCTTTGCAGTCTTTAGAATAATGGCCCACTTTGCCACATCTGTAGCAGACATCCTTCTTCTTCTTCTTCTTCTCCTCTTCTTTCTTCTCTGCTTTTGTCTTCTCTACCCGGGGAACTTCTTGTGTGGGCATATATGTTTGATTTGTGCGTTCACTTCTGTTGTCATACTTTCCTCTATTATGAAATGAACGATTACCAAACTTTCTTGTGATTTGTTTGGTAATAAGAGCCAGAGACTCAGCAAAAGCATTAATTTCATCATCTTCTGATCCAAAAAGACCAGCTTCTGTATCAGCTTCTGTCACTAGAGCCTTTCTCTTCCCTTTCTTCTCAACTTCTCTGTTCCTTTTGCCTGACCCTCTGGTTTCAGAAATGAGAGCCAAGGGACCACCAACGTTCACTTTCTTCTGTTGCACCTCCTTTTCATGGGCCTGAAGAGTACCAAACACATCATGTAGAGACCACTATTCCAGATCCTGATTTGCTTGTAATGACATGGACAGGTTAGACCATTCAGAATTTAGACGTTTAAGAAATAGAACATTGTTATCTTCCTTTGATCTGATGATGTCACATCTCTTACACTGATTTATCAATGTATTGAATATGTGGTAAATTTGCTCAAGTGTTTCTTCTGCCTGGAAACTGTTGTACTTATTTAGGCTTGAGATCTTTTGTTTTTCTTCATCTTGGCTCCACCTTCAAATTGGTTAGCTAGTTGATTCCATGATTTTTTGGAGAATTACATTCATCCAAAGATTGGAAGATATCATTTGGGATTGCCACCATAAGGAGTCTTTTTGCCTTTTGATCGACTTCAGTTTTCTTTTTGTCTTCCTCATTCCAGTCCTTTCTATCCTTTGGAACTTGCCTTGCTGGAATTTCTTCAGTATTGGCAGTGGCAGGTATACGAGGAATAGTGGTAACTGGAACATAAGGACCATTAAGCATAGAAAAATAGAGATCAAGATCTAGACCTTCATAGAGGTTGATCATACAAAATTTTCACTAGGGATATTCATCCCTGAGTAGGGTGGGAGATTTAGTTAGTGATCCTGAACTCTAGATGGCATTTAGATTTGGATTTTCCATTTTGTACAAAAACAGAGTATGAAGGAATTCATGCTCGCAGGTAAAGAGACTAAAGAAACAAGAACAGAAACAGTCTCTTGAAAGAGGGGAGCATTTGCCCACTCTGTGGTACATGAGCTCCTCGTCCAACTTACTGTCTTCCGATTTCATATCAGTTACAAGCTTGTCATTTCAATCACTTGCTACCTTTAAAGGAAAGCAGTTCGCCCATTGAATCGATTAATCTAAGTCCCCTTCCTATAGAGTGAACGTGAAAGCCGGTCTATAGTCCACCATGCTAATGGAATGTCAGTGACACAAGTAGTAAATTCATTCGTTGACGGGAGCGAGCGTAAAAGAGAGAGCGTAAAGAGGGTCTTATCATGAATATTGGCCTCGCTTTCCTTTATCACCGTTGCGGTAGACTACGCCTTACCACTATAATATAAAATAGGTCCAAAAGCGGGAAGCACGATCGGGAAGGTAAGTTAGAACTCTTTTCTGAATTCCTATCTATAAAGTCAGGCTTGTCTATACAATACAACAAAGTGAGGTAAAATCATTAGTTAGGCTAGTGGGAAAAAATTACTCTGTTTCCGTCTTTTGAAAGAAGTAAGGTGTTCTTCCTTCATCCTCCATCCACACTACGAGGTCTACGAACGTCAATCAGCCATCGCCTTCTTCGTCCTCGTATACCTTTTTACTATCTCTATACTCGTCGTCAGCGCTCGGCACCTTCCTGGCTGTAAGCGTATACCTTTACGGTACATGTTCAGTTTGTCTACTGTTGCCTGGGATACTAGGCACACTACAGGATCTAAAAGAATATCCCAATCCTAAGGATCCATAGGATTAATTGTGGATCCAACACAAAAATAGAAAGATAAAAAAAGTAATTATTGGAGTAGCCCGCCCAGTAGAATCTCGTGCTAAAAAGCGTGGAGGTTCGAGTCCTCTTCAAGGCATAATATTGAGACGACGGACGACCGCCCGTAGGGGGTTTACTGCACAAGGCCCCTGCAGAGGAAAAGCTTTATCCCAGCGAATATAAGATGCTCAGCTCCGCACAACATAGGGATTAGCACGCTTTCGGGAAGAACATAGAATAGTAGAGGATCCAGCATGCGGAACACGGCGATCATTAGAAATTCACGAATCCGCTAAGCTTACATGATTTCCTATTGATTTGTCTAGGGGATGGGATGTAAAAGAAGGCTTTCTCGTCTAAAGGCAGGGGTGAGCTTTCTCACTATACCTCGCTCTTCTTTTATCCCGCCTGGTTTCTTATCCCTGTTCCGTACAATTTCCACTGACGAGCTTTCTCGCGAGCTCCTTCTTCTCGGGAACATCTCGAAACCGAAAGACCCAACATGCATTTTTGGTGCATTGGGCTCTTTCATTAACTGATATAAATATCAGCTAGTCCGCCATTTTTATTTTTCTTGCTCCCGCTTCCTCATCTGCGCTCATCAAGCCAACTTTGCTCAAACCTACCTGATTAGAAAGATAAGGCGCCTTTATTTAATAGAATTAAGTTCCCGACAAAAAATTCAAATAGATCCCGATAGATATTTGTTGACACGGGCATATAAATCATGTTATACTGTTGAATAACAAGCCTTTAGTTTTCCATTTGAAAATTCGTGCGCTTGGGAGTCCCTGATAATTAAATAAACCAAGATTTTACCATGACTGCAATTTTAGAGAGACGCCAAGTCGGAAACATAGCGGGGGGTCTGAAGCTTAGGAGAGGAGGCAGTTTCGCTGTCGTTAGATTGTGTGGCAACGTGAGCCAACGCCAGCAGAAAGGAGGAGGAGACGGAAGGCTGTATTCCGAATCTATGTCCTAATTGGACAGTGAAAAGATGATCATTGATGCTGGGAGTTCGGATAACATAGCGCCCACGGAGATGGTAGATCAGTTGGGGCTGGGGAAGTTAAAGCAGGGCGTCTGGTGTGAGGTCGTCCCTATGTATTACATATCCTACTCGGAAGACCATGGTAATACGAGTAGGGTGTTACCCGCGTAGGGAGAACACCGGTTGACTTTTAACGGCAAACGCGGTTATTGCCATCAGAAGACTTTGGTTGGCTAAGGAGAAAAGGTGTTGGCATAGCATTTCTGGGCGTGGTGGAAGAGTCCATAGAATGCTATGCCTTGATAGCAAAGCCAACTAGCAGAGCCGAGGATCGGTGGGATGCCGTAGCTTTAAGAGATAAGGGCTGAGGCAATCGGAAAGGCTTTTTTTTTAGGAAGGAGGCCCCCTCCCTCCTATGTTGTAAAAGGGAAGTGCAGATCTTTCTGCAACACTCTTCCGGCTTGATTACCCCTATCTTTCCATACATAACCGAAGAATGGAAAAGATTCTTCAAGCGTCTCAGGTCCTAAAAGTGCATGATAAATACCGCCAAAGCCCAATACTGCAGAGGAGATTAAATGAAGTACTCCGGATACAAAGTATGGAAAAGTATCTATAACTTCCCCACCAGGACCTACCCCCCAGTCTTAAAAGAGAAATGAAAGGCATTTTTATTTGAGAGAGAGAGCTATGCTTAGGTCAGTTCCTTCAGTCCACTTTTTAGGTAAGCCAAAAGTTCACTTTAGGTAAGTAAGTAGTCCCGTATGAAATGAATAAAACATTCATATCTGGCACTTGAGGAGGTCAATCTTAAGTTGTTGGAAGCTACTGCTAAGGTACTCCCCCTCATCTATAAAGGGTAATCGAACTTGGTAATAAAACTCTTTCCCGGCAAGAAGATCAAAGATTTCCTTCGGGCAAGTTCCACTATAGTTGGGAAAGGAAGGAACCGAGAAGAAGGTATCAGCAACAACTGGTTTTATTACGGGACAGCTCATAATGTTCATATCGATATATTATGCGCCTCTGCATCTAGCACTGGGTAGACCTCATACAATAACTGTCCTAGCTCTACCGTATCTTTTGTTTCAAAACTGGAATTGGCACAATATCGCGAAGTGGCCGCCCTTGCTCAATTTGGGTCAGACCTGGATGCTGCGACTCAGGCATTACTCAATAGAGGTGCAAGGCTTACAGAAGTACCGAAACAACCACAATAAAAAAGGGGGTCAACTTGTTCCAATTTCATCTCTATTGAATTTGAATATCAGAATAGCGGATATAGTCATGATTCAATGGGTCAGGTCCACTTATTTTTCTTTTATTGATTTCTAATCTTTACAATGGATTTCATTGGCCTAATTGAAAATAGGAATATTTGGTGATTCAACAGATGACTTATCATTCTAACCAAAAAAGGACCACATTTAAAATCGGGTCAAGTTCTAATTGTTCAAGTTGACTCTGTGGTAATACGGTCAGCTAAGCCTTATTTGGCTACTCCAGGAGCAACTGTTCATGGACATTATGGGGAAATCCTTTACGAAGGAGATACATTAGTTACATTTATATATGATTTGATTTGTAGCGAATAAATTGAAGCAAAATAGCTATTAAATAATGTCTTTAGTTTACTAGAGGCATCGACATATTATTTTAGCTCGGTGGAAATAAAATCCTTTTCCTTAGGACCCTCTCAAATAGAAATAGAGAACGAAGTAACTAGAAAGATTGTTAGAATCGCCTTCTTCTAGAGGGATCATCTATCCGGTTCATCCTTCGGAACCATATCACATCCCGAATCTGATGAAATAGGATGAATTGAGACGGTTTAGATTGGTCATCGAATCCGAATATTAACTATTCGGAGTCGTCATGAGAAAGAATTCGTAGAGCTTTTTCTCCTTGGTGTGAAACCCGAATCAGAATTACCTTCACTTTCTGGATCATCAAGGAAAAAACAACGCTTCATTTACGGGTTTTCCTGGGTCAGAAAGATTAGATCTCAATGCGGAATTTGCATACTTTGATAGAGCATAACTCATAGACCGAGAAAATAATTTCCTTCAATCCGATGAAGGATTCAACATTGCATTACCGGAGAACGCTCTTGCTTTCCCATAAAAGGGCGTCCCCAATTCATTCTGTTTGCTTTTGTTTTTGGTCTAGCACCAAAAAAAACTAATCTAGACGGAGCCCTAACTTAGTACAGGTACTTAGAGCACGGATCCCTAGTAGAACCCGGATCCTTAGAACACGAGCCCCTAATAGAAATCAGTATAAAGAAGAAAGCGATTGCATCCTTCTTCTTATCATAGCATAGTATGGTATAGTAAGGTAATAGCGGAGTGGAGCCGTTTTGGAGAGCGAACTCTTAATGTCGATCGGGGTGAATCGCTCCCGCTTGATCTCGACTTGTGATCCACGGCTTTGGGGCTGACACTAAACCTCAAGAGACTTTTCACTTGTCTTCTGCGAGTCTGAGACCTTACTTCTGCGACTACTCTACTTTTGCAAGTCCTTATCTCGACAAAATATCCTTAAAGTATCCTCTATCTCAGAGTTTAGTAGAAATAATCCACCACCTTATAATATAATGGATTGAGTTATATAGTGCCACCCAGGTTTGGAACCCACTCTTTAGAAGTTCATATGCACGCATGCATGTGTCATCACCTCATTGGTCGGAGGTCCAAGGGGTCCATAGAATAAAAAATGGATTCTTTTTCTTTTTTCGATTTTTAGTTATTTTTAGAAGAGAGAAAGAGTAGAAACAAAGGGTACGCTCTCTAGAAGATTTGCTCGGAGCTGTTCACTTTCACTTGGTCGACTGGTATCTTGAAACCTCTTAATGTTAGACCGGCTGACACAACCGAATTGGTTGAGGAAAAGGAAAGCCCAGCGACCAAGCACTCCCGCCCCCAAAAGCGGAGACCGAAGAACCGCCAGGTTGTCGAGGACACGTCTGAAGAGGAGGCCGGCGGCCTCTAAGTTTACCACCCTACCCACTAATGGACTATGAGGGGGGAAGGTGAACGGGAACCGACCAACTTCGTTCCACGAAACAGAAAGCAAATGAAATCTTCCTCTTAGGGCGTTCGATTCCGCGAAATGGCGACCCGTTTTGCCGGAGTATTCCGCTGTGGCTAGCATTGTTAGGAATGCTTCTGGCCATCTTAGGCCATTCTTGATGATGGACCCTCCGGCAACTTTAGAAGCCTTGGTTCGTAAGGGCTGTTAGGGAGGATTATTTGAGTTAATAAGAAGGGCTTCTTTGACAGAGCTTCAAGCAAGCTCACTGAACTCCGATTGCCCTAAGGCAAACTTAACTTATTATTAGTTATTAGACGAGATTTTACGAAAAAATTGTTCGTAGGAGAGAACAAATCTTTTTTTCTCACACTCCTTATTAGTTAATAATCCTAGTGATTGTATTTATAGCCGCATCTCTTTTCGGAAGACGGTTGAGTCCCCCTGTTTTTTGTTC